>JAHPZR010051518.1:15000-17500 GCA_019787425.1 Platygyra sinensis | reverse complement strand
CATGTCAATTAAATGCGACGTGCATTTTGGAAATCCACGAGATGGGTGTTATTTCTATCAAAAACATGCCGGCAAAAAGATGAAAGCAAAGGAGAAGCAAGATGGGCTCCAGTACCAAGACTTTTGTTTTGTTTGGTGGCTATGAAAAGAGCCGTTTGGAATGGTTCCGCAAAGTGCCGGTTTAAAATTTTCCAGAACTTCCAGTACAAGGAACAATTAACTTTTTCTATTATAAGTTTCTGATTTTACCAGGTTGTCGATTGAAGTCATAGGCTAGGAGTATGCAATGTTTCAAAATAAGTAAATGAAATCCCGATTTCCCGAACCCTCATTTTCTTGATCCACCCGATAACTTGAAATAAAAGTCGTTTCCCCTCCTCAGTCAAATGCTGTAATTTTACCCCCGATTTCTCGAACTATCTGATTTTTAAAAGCAACTTTTTCCCTTGGAGGTTCCAAAAATCGGAATGATAATAGTTTCATTAGACGTGAGAATTGGGAACGTTTTTGTTTTTACTGCGATTCGGGTGCAAGTGTACAACTCACGCTTTCGAGCATTATGTAATTTTTTCGGGCAATAAGGTCACCGCCCCCCGCCCCTTCCGCAAGTCCGAAGGTGCCCGTACGCCTATGACTCATGCGATTATCCAAAACGACCCATACGACAACAGCGAGACAGTCGTCCCGATAGAATTGCGTTCCATCTCTACGACAGAGACGACGCAATGATAAGTTATACGACAAATGAAAACTGCCAGAGACGACTCATACGACACAGACGACTATGTGGAAACAAGGCTTAACTTGTCATTGGCCTCGTATCTGTCGTAAAGATAAACAAATGATCCCATCGAGGCGACCGTGTCGCTGCTGTCGTATGGGTCGTTTTGGATAATCGCATGAGTGTTTCCATATGGCCATTCCAGTCGGACGACAGGCACGACAGAGACGACTATATGGCAATCTGGCTTTATGTAAAAAGTGGAAACCACCAGAGACGACTATATGCAAACCAGGCTTGACGCAGTTTTTTTTTACACGAGGCACAACAGGCGATCTCATTGATTAAGCCGTTGTTGCACGTTGAAACTTTTAGGTGAAACTTATGCGCAACGGCGCTGTGAAACGAGTTTCAGCAGGCGTTGCACCGTGTAACATGGTCGGTTTCGTGAAACTTTTTTGAACTTCTGTTGCGAGGCAAATATCACGTAGAGTAGAGCTGCTGTCTATTTCTGCAACGGTGCAACGGTCAAGAGTTTCACCGTACAACACCACTTAGTGTGGTCTCACTCGGCCTTGTTACGCTACGCCAATCAGAAACCGGAACAGCAAATTTCGAGACCAGCTTCAACGGTGCCGAACAAGTTTCGACCTTTAATGTCACACGGTGCAACACCTGCTGAAACTTGTTTTGCAGCGCCGTTGCACATATGTTTCAGCTAAAAGTTTCAACTTGTACTATTAAAAAGAAAGCCGATTTTTTTGTCACTATTGTCTTTATATATTTGTTGCTGTTTCTTAATTATATTTTATAGTATTCACTGAAAAGTTGGAAGAAATTGTAGTTGCGGAAAGATATAGATCTGTAATAATCGGCACTGAAGTGTCTGGAAATGAGAGAATAAAGGCATACCAGCTGCTAACAATGGAAAAAAGGAATGGACAATAGCTGTTCCTTCATTTATCTTTACACAATCATTTATCAACAATTAAGGACGCGTTGTTATGCAAATTATGAAGCAAGACATGTTCTGGTGAATACCGCTGACCGGTAATGTCTCATGGCACAAAGTTCTCTCAAAGGTCCTCTCTAAAACAATTGTTTTCTGCCATCTGCCATCTCCTTAAATTGGGTTAAAATGATTGGCTTATTGAAGTCTGCTCTTAATGTTGCATTATTCCATCGTTTGGAGTAGTATTTTCCTGCGTTTGACTGTGGAATTAGCAGGAAAATATGCTCTCGTCGGTATCTATTGTTTGTTTAGGCATGTGCACTGGTATGTGGGTGATTAGTAGGGTATTTATATTGGGGTGTAAGAGTAGGTCTTTCATCTCGGTCTCGCTTATTCAACGTTCGTTTTTTTTTTCTTTGATTTTTCGTATTTTGTGCGTGGTCTTTTTCTTCGCTTATTTTGCAGATGTTTTCAACTCTTCAATGTGGACGGGCATTCGGGCAGCTGTTCCTCAAGGTGATGATGTTTTATTCTCATCTGCGGAATCTCTTCCAGATGTGGCTTTGGCTAGCATAGCTCCCAGTACTTCATTCAAGTATTCCTGTACCTACAACAGATGGAAGTCTTGGGCGTGTGATCATGACCTGGCAGCTTTTCCCGCATCTTCGTTTCACCTTGGTCTTTATTTGCCCCATTTGATGTCTGAGGTGAAGACAGCGTCAACTCTTAGAGTCCGCCGTTCACAGCATTGCCTGGATGCATCTGTTGGGTGGAGAACGGTGTCCTACGGATCATCCGTTGGTGAAGAGCTTTCTTTCTGGTGCACA
>JAHPZR010051518.1:0-12500 GCA_019787425.1 Platygyra sinensis | reverse complement strand
CAGAGGGAAATGTTCGATATCAGCTTAACTAACGAAAGCGATTACAGACACCGTTTGTTTCATTTCTTATATTGCACCGCCCTTGAAGCAGTATGCGCCTCTGCCCAACAGGATGGCACGATTCGTTCTAAAATAGCAAAATTAGTATCAAGGGGAATACAAAGTTCTCAAAATACCACGGTGGCTTGTTTGGGTCTGTAATGAGAACTTACGCGACTAAGGGATTAACACTTTTAGTAGCAATTCCGGCTGAAGACACACGTGCAAAAACGTGCAATAAACAAAGCAGGAGACCAAAACGGAGTATAAATAAAGCAAGCCAAAAATGGCGAAAAAGTAACTAAACTTACAAGATTTGCTTGGCGACTTCTACGACTAGAAATAATGACAATGAGAACTAAAAAACTAACGGCAGGAGGAGGTATACCAAACAACAAAAACAAGAGATGAAAAAGATCAACTCGACTCATATATGAATCGCTACGTATCGGAAAATAACTGGACAAACTAATTAAAATCGCAAATTAACACGGAATAAAAACAGAAAACAAGGGACAGAAAAGGCACAATACTATTGACACACTGTGACTTCAGGGTACACTGTTACGGTTACGTCCTTCTCCGGCCCGTCCACACGTGTCCGGATATTTCGAATCCACAACTTTTTCTTTCCGTACACACCGGCTCAGCCGGCGAATTCGACAGCACATCCGGATATTTTTAAATCCGCTCCTGAGATTGGACAAAATAAATGCCCAACGAATCCGATAACGTGTCGACGGGTGTATCCGGATATTTTCGATTCTGATGAGATATCAAATTCGTGTCCGGTCTCTTACCAACCAAACCATAAACCAATCATGATGGCGGGGTAACAGCAACAACAAGGCAAGTTGATCCCACTATCATGCGCTTTGCGGCGCATACTATGAACACATTTTCTTGAAGAGCAGCCCTGTCTACTACAGTGAATCTGGATATCATCGAGTGCGTGTGGACAGGCGAATTCGATTTGAATACACTACGTATGGACGGGGAAATTTTTTGATTCAAGGAAAAAAAAGTTGCAGATTCAAAAATATCCGGATACGTGTGGACGGGGCCTCAGTCTTGATTTTTTTTGTTTTTTCTTTTGGCTTAAATTACCACTTGAACAAAACTGAACATTTAATAAGATTATATTAACTTTGTTAAGTCTATAGAATGTCCTACTGTTATCAAATTTGGTAGTCTTCTTTTACTCTGAGAAGTCAATGACGCCGAGTACAAAATTCGCATCGAGTCCCCTTGATTTACCTTTTTTTTCTGCTTTGAAAAAAAAAATTGAGACAAAAGACAAGTTGTTGAATGATTCAGCCTTTATTAATCCCCCTAGTAATTTTTTTTTCAATTGTACTTAAGATTAAAAGAATACCCGCATTTATTTTTACCCGAATTTATTTAGTTTCTTCTTGAGCCCTCATTTAACCAAATAATCAATTTGTTACTACGTTACCATCGTTTTCGTTGATACGCGACCTTCGAAAAAAAAAAAAACAGCCGCAGAAACGTTTCCAAAATTTCCGTCAATCATATATGTTATCGACAGATCGGATCGAAATCCACTAATCACAGCCCGCTGGCATGACGTAAAGAAGGTCCGAAGGTCACACTAGTGGCTGTGATTGGTGGATTTCGATCCGATCTGTTGATAACATGTATGATTGACGGAAATTTTGGAAACGTTTCCGCGGGTGTTTAGATTTCCAAAGTCGCGTATCAACGAAAACGGCGGTAAGACTGTCATTCCACTTTTGAGACATCATTGCCGCCATCATTTCCTGGGAAAGGAAATTTTAAAGAAAATTTTTAATTTCCAGGGTTAGAAACTAGTGTGATGTAATGTACTCTGCTGATCCAGGATAGTCGTTATGTTGCTCTAAATATACATATTATACTGATTTAATATGTATGTGGAGTTTCGGAGACGTTGTTAACAAAGCAAGTAAGTTTGTTTGGCGAAAAGAGCAGGAGGCTATATAAAATTCGCTCCTATTTTGGCGTAAGCCTTGTAGATTTGTGATCTTTTGATGCGAAGGGAAGCGTTTTACTTAAACAGTAAGTTCCTCATAAGCCTTATGTCAGGTGTAAATAAATTATTTGGGGAAGTATTCCTGGGTAGCGATTAACCGAGGGGAAGACAATGTTGTTTCATGAGTCTTACCACTCACTTTCACTTACTCTCATGAGTCTCTTCCATGAGTATTGCCCGGCAGCAAAGTCACACATATTGAATTATAATCTTCTCGAAGAAACGAATAAACAAGTTAATTTCCCTGCGAGGCGAATGCAAGAAGCAAATTACGTACCGAGACAAACAAACGGAATAATAATTTCTAGATTTACACCTGACATGACTATCTACTGAGTAACTTTCCATTTATGTTTATCAAGTTTTGCAAGCAGTTTATAATGAAAAAAAATTATTATTATTGAAAATTCAGATTTTATGAGGATTTTTTCCAAGTAGGAGATTTTTTACTGTATTATTATTGTCAATATACAGTTTGTGACTGTACATGTTACATAATTGCCTCAACTGAAATATCCGTCGCATTTTATTAACAGCCAAGTTTTTAGAGAAATAATAATTAAATCATGGCAAACCTTTTTCAACAGAATTTTTTGTACCTAGTAAAAAATTTGCAGAGTAAATGTGCCCGTAAAAATAAATCGTTTGAGTGAAATATTGCCCTTGTTCGTTTGGGTGTGTGAGACACTAAGTCCTTGCAAATAAAACGAGTACGAAGCTGTAAAAACTCATGCCTTGAGAGAGAAAAGAAGGCTTGCATAAAAAAAAAAATACTGTAGAATTTCATCTCAAGCTTGTTTATTTCTACGCTTTTTTTACTATATGTTTTCAGCCATCTTCAACACCATGTGATGTTTTTACGTCTTACCCCCAACCATCTTTCTACATGGGGCAGCACTCACTTCCACTATGGAACCATTAGTTCTAATAACAGACTTGAAAGCTATTTCAATCTTTACAGCGACGTGATTTTTTACCGAGAAATTATTGATACCCATTTGGACGCGTTTTTGTTACATCGGAAGACATGGTAGCAAATTAGCAGGTGACATGACACATTAGCAGGGACGATGTTTGTATATTAAATTAATTTTGTTAAAAGGTGTGACGCGTGGAACGGCCTTATCAGTATTGCGTGCACTAAAGATTGCGTCTGACTGAGTCCCATGAAATCCTCGCTCGAAAATATCGCGTCATCCCAATTCTAGTAATGGGTAACTTTTCGCTTTCGATGCTAACATATTCGCCAGCTTAAAGGAGCACTGTCACAGGAGTTTTGCTGTTTTCAGCTTCATTCGTTGCTGAAATCTTTACCTAATAACTTTACTCGTTCCCTAAATGCTCAAATGGACTAACAGAAACATATCAAACTAATGGTGACTCAGAGAACAAACCGTAATGAATTTCTGGCAATATTTTCAAGGAATGGCTCTAGAATTTGAAAAAAAACTGGCTAGTTTTTTTCAAATTTCAATCCATTCCATCCTTGCCATGCTAAGTGGTAGGCAGCAATAAATGGTTTCAGTGTAGTGATAAAGTCTTAATAAAACTGCATCATTATTGTTGGGTTCCCATTGATGTAGGAACATATTTCGGCATTGTAAAATGACGCTAAAATACCGTGATAGTGCCCCTTAAACGACTTTGACAAAATTGCCTAAATTTCCACACAATATGTTATTGCGTTTCAAATACTTTATGAGCAGTGCTTAGAAAAACTTATAACTAAGAAAGAAAGACAAACGAAACTGACAAGATTGATATTTTCACGACGTTTCGAAGTCATCGTAACTCCATTGTCAAGTGATAAATACTTACAAGTGCTAGAGTTTAAATAGATGGAAAGCATAATTTGCATACTGAGTGTTGTAAAACAGGACTGTTTAATTTATGAAATGCTATACATTAGGGAATTGTCACCCTCTCTTAATGTCCAAGGCTACTCGATCACGGCAAAGTTATTTGTATAACATTTTTTACAACACTCAGTATGCAAATTATGCTTTCCATCTATTTAAACTCTAGCACTTGTAAGTATTTATCACTTGACAATGGAGTTACGATGACTTCGAAACGTCGTGAAAATATAAATCTAGTCAGTTTCACTACGCGAAGCATGACTCTCGCTGCCTTTGTGCATATATATGCTGAAAAGCGTATCTGATTACATTTGTTTACCTCCAAGGAAAAAATGTCTTGGCCTTTCAAACGAATATAAAGTTTTAGTAAAATCCAACTAGTGGTCTATTATCAATGCTGTGTTCTGATTGGTTGAGCTACTAGTAGGCTATTTAATATAGCCCACTTGTAGCGAAAAGCGCCGGCTTTGAAAACCAAAACAATGGCGGCTGAATCGCTTTAACTAGCGAAAGATGTTTTGTCTCGATAGTTTTTTGACCAACTTGTTGGATTTTACTAAACAATTATTCCTCTCGCCCTCATGGCCTCTGAGTCAATAGCCCATTCGGCCTTCGGCCTCATGGGCTATTGACTCAGAGCCTATTCGGGCTCGAGGAATAATTGTTAAATATATGTTACAAGAATTTTGACGAGCGCTGAGGTTTTAATTTTTTTCCGAGAAAATTCCACCATTGCTTCTGGCGAAGTAAACACGATCTTATTTATCACCTTTAGCGCATTCCATGGCAGGCGCCAGACGTCATACCATTTTTAGCGCATTGAATATTCCCTTCGATAGCGAACAAAAACAGAAATTTAAGATTACAAAATCACCTCGTAGAGTTTTGCACGCAAAACGAAAATACAACTTAACTCTGGATAATTTTAGCTGTAGTAGCCAGCAACTGGTCCCAAATTACATTCTTCATCTTTGCAAATGTCCTAACGTCCATCTCCGAGGGCTTTTGACCCAATTTTGACCAAATAAACATTACTCCACGACCGGCGGCCATTTTCTGTCTGAATAGTTAAACCGCTAACTACATACATTTGCAAAAGTAACTGTTAAGCATTTACTTAATCTAGGTTCCAGACCCATCACCTTTGTTATATATGAATAGCTGTTTGAAATCTCAACAGTAAACTATTAAACTAGAACAGATGAATAAAGCATCAGCTTTCCACTTCCGACCTTGACGTTGAAAGCTGGCTCAAGTTCTCAAGGTCTCTTTTATTTTACAATGATAGTCTGTTTTGCCTTCGCTAAAATATAAAAATGATCCTACTTGATGTTATGTCTAGTGGCCTTGACGTGGTCAGCAATGGCTGAAGTATTTGTCATTTTTAGCGAGGGCCTTAAAATGTTCGGTTTTTCTATCGTGAAGCCTTCGTTTGTTTTACGAATGTAAAAAACCATTAAAATCCCAGCAATTTGCTCTGTAAACAACTCTGGATTGTTGTGAACGATTAATACGATTCTTGTAAGGAAAGAAAGTTTTTATGCATCGAGTGCTCTTATGTTATGTTACGTTATGTTAAATTAGTACCCATAGATGTCTTAACATGCCGAGATGTCATGGAAAAGGGCCAGATAAGCGAAAATAAACGCAACGTAGTAGCCACTTCGGCAAAACATCTCATCGTCAACCAAACTTGATTTAAATTTCCAATATGAAAGGCCTCGCGTCTGTTATTGCCGAATGGTCTGTTCTAATAGGTGTCTTAATATTCGTTTCTTCTACCTCATCTTGGCACACATCTCTTATTAGCCAAAAAGCAAGTCTTCTTTGGACAGGAGGATTCTTTTGTTTCCAGGAAAAAAACGCTTGCGGTCCGGGTTCCTAGTTCTCCAAATGTCAATTAAGTCGTAGTTTAGACAAATGCTATTGAGAAATTTAATTGATTCTTTCTCTTTAGACATGCCTCCGGAATAGTCAAGATCAGGATCATTACCCACATTAAAATCTCCTCCAATCATAATTCTGTGATTTTCATCAGCAATAAAATAATCGAATTTTTTTTCTCGCTCCTCGAAAAAGGAATACTGTTCGCGTACTTTGTTCGACGCATAAATATTGCCAAAAAAAAATTATAACCCTGTACAGTGGCATTCAACGGAATATAACGCCCATTATTATCAGCTAGTATAGATTTCAAATCAAATCCTAAGCTGTCTTTCACCAGTATTGAAAACACCACAACTGCGGTTGGAGCCATGTGCAAAATAAATTGTCCCTTCCACTGACATTTATATGTTTTCACCATATATTTTCTATATCTTTCGTACTGTACGTCTCTTGTATGAAGATGATATCTGCGTTTTACTTTTGAAGCCAAATTAACAAAGTTCAGTTTTTATTACACAATTAGCCGACGCCGAATGGCTCTTGAGTAATTTTTACTTAATCTCCAGCTGATCTTTGGGGTGATGTAGCAGCTCGCCTAAGGTCTCACATGATTGGCTTGATACCCTTTGAGAGTACAATAGAACAAACAACAGAAACAATGCCCCTATTCCTTAAAACAATAACAGCTGCTGCAATGATAAAACAAAAGCAGCTTTGGACAGCTGCTACACTACTGGATCTTTGGGGCAAAGTCGGCAAGCCGTTTTCGGGACGCAAGCAAACAGACACCAAGGAATGTTACCATGGCTTCAGCAGACCTTCGTGGGAGGAAGAAGATTGCGTGACGAGCCCAAGGAATGTCTGCGTAGGAGGCTACACTTTACAAGATCTTTTCCCTTCTGCTGTGTTTTAGATACTCTGTTTACTTACATTTAATTCGTTCTTCTGAACATCACACCATGAACGTTCGGGCTGTTGGAGCTCATTGCATTTTGATTTTTGGTATGGCAAAACAATTTTGCTTTTTCTTTTTTTATTTTGTTACTCTACAATCCATAAAATGATATAAAACAAAAAAGAAGAGCTCTTCAAAATAGCTCCGAGAATTGTCTTATGCAAATTACTTTTTAAAATAGACTGAAAAAAGAATTGTTTTATTCCTCCTTTTCTCTGTACAAAGAGAACATCCACCTTAATGCATATCATTTCTTGTAAAATACCTCTATATGGTGGCTAAATGTGATTAAACTGGGTTTTTACTGAATTGTCAGTTATCTTTTGTGTTGTAATGTTGGAACTGGTGCGAATCACTCAGTTTTCAGGATTTCTATACATACCTTCACTTAGCAGCTCGCTGCGAAGCTTCATTGACAAAGCAACGTTAAACGAAACACAGGGAGAATTGGAAACACAGTGCCTTCTTTAGCCCATTATCAAGAAGCCTTTAAGAGGGATCCTTGAAGAAGCTTAAACTTGTGTGCTACAAAATTTGCGTACTACAAAATTTGCGTACGACACCCCATGTTGAAAACGAAATCGTTTAAAACCAAGATCAGCTCATGTTGCCCTGTATCACACGGAAAACAGAGCAGAACAACTGTAATTACAAAGTGAAACATTTCTGTTTAACAGAAATATCTTGTAATTGCGAAATATGTCCTTCGATTCAATGTATAGTATCTATGCACCATTTCTGATCTATAAGGTATAAACTCAAAGCTCCCAAAAAAAACGAATCGGTCGTCTGGTCAATCAACCAATCCGCGAATGGTATTTAAATCACATTTGAGAGGTCATATTAATAGCCTTCATTTACCAAACAAGGCCTAGGACAAAACCTTTGATATAAAAATGAGTTTTGGTTAGACAATCATTTTCACTCAAATTAAACGGACGTTTTCGTTGAACTAAAAAAGAACATACATGATACCGTAGAATTCCGAAAGTAACGGTCCCCCGGAAAATAACGGCTACCCGAAAGCAACGTTAATTTTTTGCCCTCCTATTAAATCCCGAAAGTAACGGTCCCCCCGAAAGTAACGACTCCCCCGAAAGTAACGGTCCCCCGAAATTAACGGCATTTTAATAAATTACCCTAAAAAAGTAACAAAACACTGTTGTATTTAATGTGCATTACTTTGCGTCGGCTTACAAAGCGATCTTAAGGAGTACAGTGACCGTATTTAAAGTAACATATTCAACAGGAGCGAGAGAAATACAAATAATATCTCTTTTTTGGTAAGTAACTCAAACAAGAAAAACACCAAAGTTTGTCTTAAAACCGTATATCTTTCAATGTATACAGATCAGAAAACTAAAACTTGTAAAAATTCTCAAATTGTCTTGGAGCACATGCACATGCTTGACTGAAGAACGTTTAAAGAGTCGTTTTTGCATGATTTAATCTGTGATTGAAAGTTATGAACGCTGCAATACTTTATTGAAATTAATTTGTCAGTGAGGAGTCAAAATGTACCGTACAATTTTAGTAATCGTGTATGTATAGCGGTCTGTTTTGTTTACTGTTTGTTCATCTGGTTGAGTTACATTGTGGTAATATGCCTAAATGTCCTCTTTGTCTTAGTTCATTTTGAGTTACAAAACGTTTTTGAACTGTCCGAAAATAACGGCTACCCGAAAGTAACGACTACCCGTAAGTAGCGGCCCCTTTTGCCGGCAAAATTCGAAAGTAACGGGGGCCGTTACTTTCGGAATTCTACGGTATCTTGGTGACCTACGTGGAGATAAAATTTCCGTAACCAAGCCTCGAGCGGCCATGTAATGCCCTGCTTATTATCTAGAGGGTTTAAATGGCTTGGTGGAATCTTCAGTTAAAATTTCTGTCTACTTTAAAATAAAATTTAAAACTTTTGTTTTCTTAACTTAAGTTCTCGTAGAACTCTCAGCTATCAGTTGATATTTAACAAATAGATTCTATGTTGCCGTGCGTCTGTTCAGTAATAAATCACAGATGACGTTAAAATGTGGTAAGAACAAAAAAGTGGCACACGAGGCGTAGCCGAGTGTGTCACTGATGTTCTTACCACATTTTGGCGTCTTCTGTGATCTATTACTGAATCAGACGCACGGCAACATGGAATCTATTTGTTTCATATAATAACGAAAAGCCTTTTTTATTTAAAAATATTTCAACATAACGCGAAAGCCGGCCTTTGCCCCGCCCGGCTTTTGCCCACTTTCGCGAACACAAAAAAGAGCCATTTGACGTGATCTATGATCTATACAAAATGAAGCAATTTCATTGATTACTATGCGTAGCAAAGAATTGTGATTGGTCGAGAAAAATCACGCCACTGTCAAACCTGACTCGAGCGTCGCTTCTCGTGGAATGAAAACTTACAGCAAAAGCAGAATCAGAAATGCGAAATCTACAAATCTTGAAGAAAATGCTGGAAAAATCAAGTCAGTTTATGTCATCGGAGCAGCCCTGTGAGCCGAAAAGCTTGGACGTTGCCTTGAAAATTACAGGAGTTGAATAAATACCCTCGGAAAACTTGTGGTTGCGGTTAACCTAGAGGCCATTTGATTCGAGTTTTGAATGAAAGGAGCGTAAATGACGGTGGAGATCTCTGTCTTCTGTGGTTGGTGATTCTCAAATCAGCTTGATATAGTGTCGGAGACACATTTTAGCTGCGATACTGTTAACCGTGAACTGTGGTTAGCTATACTTTGCTCGCTGCTTAGCATGAAACGGACAGGACCATTCGCATCGGAAAGCAAGGTTATGCAACTTATTTATTTTACCGATTTTAAGAAGCGATGTTTTGATGTTTCATTCCTGACATCAATCAGTGTGTCAACATTTGTTTTGACATTGGGAAGAGTTGAATTTTTTAAATAAATTAATCTCAGAAACATTTTGTTTACTGGGTTTGTTAAATTCGAGATAAAGCAATGGTTTTCGGCTTACCAAGACCAGGTTTGTGCGTGGTTTAGTCTCTCTTAACTGCCGACTGAGACTGCTCGAAAATTATTTCTGTATCATTTTCTAAAATAAACGGCTTTATCTTTCGTTTTCAGGCTTCTCGACCCTGTTGAATGCCTCGGCAAGACTTTTTTGTATCTTATATTTTGCCCAGTCACGTAAAATGTTATCCTTATTCTCAAAACTTTCCGCCATTTTTAACCCGGCAGAGGGAAAAACTTTGTAATGATGACGTCAATCGTGCATTTGTCCTCTAATAGATCATAGGCGAGAACCAATCAAAATGCGAGAATAACTTAGGTTATTATATAAATTTATATAGACAATGATGAAAGAAGAAGTGGTCACCTTTAAATCGACGCTAAGTCCGTGAACAATTTTTTTTAAACGCATAGTCATGAAACTTCCTTTATTCCAAGAAAATGTTAAATAGGTTCTGTATCAATACACTCAAATTGATTTTATTTGATGCGTTTTCATACGTACAATGCATGTAAAAGTTACAGGTGAGCTCACGCAGTTCTTGACACTTATTTTTGGCTGTAGCAATTCCCTTTTGTACTGAGTTACGTGTATTGAGTGACATAATAAACTTTTGTCAAAAGATCGACAAATTTGCACCCCATGAGGTCAGCGGAAACACTATTTTAGTGCATGTTGAACTTTTGTTTTGCTTGTTTGGAACGAGGGAAGCTCAAGGTACCGTCAACAATTACGAAGGTCTTGATTATTCTTGATTTTTCTGAAACGGTTCTCAAACTTTCTAAGGTTTTGGGGTCCGCTCGCGCACCTTCGGCGCGCAGGAGCTCCCATATAAACAGAAAACCTCATCACAAAGTTATAAAACTCAAATCAAAATAGACTACTTTAGCTTGGGCAGTTTGTTTCCCCATTGCAGACTACGTGAAATTCTCTAAAGAAATTTTTATTTTTTATCTTAAAATTATTCATTCATATGCATGTGAATATTTAAAAAAACAACCCAGTGAACGAGCTATTTGTTATTGTTATATTTGTTACAGTGATCCATTGTACTTTTGTAACGGAAACCATAGCTGCCGCTGTGTTCTACAAGAAGTGAAGGAAACAATTTCTAATATGAGAGATGTTTACTATACAATTAATCACACTAAATTAACCTTGATTAACTTACTATGGTCATTGCACAAATCTTTGAGTTAAACAAGTCTTTCATTGATCACCTTAAAAATCCTTCTGGTTTGATGGCAGGAACATTGAAAATGTTTTGCTTAGAAAGACGATTTTTTTCTGATAGGAAAAAGGTTTTTGCTAGCATCTAGAACTAGCACCATGGAAAACTTTAATAGGGAAAAAGCTCAACTACTCGCAAAATGACCAATTAATCGAAAGAAAGCTTGCCGAAACGTGATTATATATTGCACGAGCAATTAGTTTAGAGTGACCGAAACTTATATGGAAGGAATATTGAATAGTATTTTGAGTCACGTGTGCAAATTCTTTAATTAACCTAGTTCACATGAAATGTCATTGATGAGATATTCAAAACGCCTAGAATTTGCGAAAATATGCTCATTGGAGGATCGACAACCCTGCCAAATACGGAACAAATGCTCCTCGGAAGGAGAAAGGGGATCAGTGGGCGACAAAAGTAGTTGAAAAACCTTTAAGAAATGACATTCTTCGATATTGAAGCACTAGTTCTATTTTATTTGCATCTAGCGTTAATTCTCTGATACTCCATGCCCCCCCCCCCCCCTCACACATTCAATATTGTGGTAGGCGCTGTGGTCTGCGCTGTCTAAAAGAAATAGAAAAATTAACATTATTTTGGGGGAAAGGGGGGAAAATGATTTCAAAGACGCAGGAAATCGACTTTATTGGCAAGGGTTTAAGACGGAATCCGCCAGACGTTGGAGTAACAAGTGGACAAAAATCTTGTACCAAGATTATTTACATTGTATTGCAAATTTCTGTAGGGCTCTCTTAATGATCTTCTCAAAACAATTCATTTCTAGCAACACCAAACGTCGAAAACGAATGTTGAACTTCGTATGAAACGCTTAAAAGTTTTGGTGAAAATGAAACTGATGATGAATTTTGACTGGTTGTTTCCACAAAATCACTGAACTTTGGAAATTCATTTTCTCATCGTCTCCCGTGGGAAATTATTTTCGGAGTTATTTCAGGCAATTATTTATGTATTTAGCTTTAAAAAAATGTAAAATGACTGTAAAATATTTAAAATTACTCTGGTACAGATTGTTGTCCAACTAAAACCTAAATGCTCCATCTTTTATCGGATTTCGTCTTAAACACTTTTGTCGCTTGATTGGTGGTGTGATAATCGCCGATTGAATCATGGAACCATAACTTTGTAGAAAAGCTCTCGCAATTGTCATTATTTAGATAATTGGTTTGTCAAAGGCATTCATTTGTACTCCATGAGATCATATTAGTTAACGTGCTTCTTTGTTATTTATATTAAGTGTACTTAATTTCGCACAGCTGTGCTAAGTATGTTCACTTAAAATTCAATGAAACAACTATTGCAATTGAACAAAGACACATAATCTCAACTGGTTGGAGGTAAACCAGTGGCCGACTTTGAAAGAGCGACCGAGGAGTTCACCTCAAAATACCGTTTGTAACAAGATGGAGGTATTTGAGTTAGGGACATCCATTATTGTGCAGTACCCAGTCCCGTGAAATCCAAGGCCCCAAAGCCCTTTTTAACCCCCCCCCCCCCCCCCCCCCC
>JAHPZR010051517.1:10000-36724 GCA_019787425.1 Platygyra sinensis | reverse complement strand
ACAGAAATAAATGATTATTACATACAACAACAACATGTAAACATTACTCTTTGTGCTTTCAAATATTTAGAAGGTAGAAGAATTTAGGAGAAAAGGAGAAAAAAACGCAATCTAAATAAAAGAACAATATGTAAAGAGGAAATTACAGACTAAGTTGGAAATTTAATTTTTCATCTTGTTAATTAAGGCATCTATTAATCAGCGTAAGAGTTTTCAGTTTCTAGAATTTCAATTAGTTTTGTTCTAATAGTTTTCTTAAAACAATTTCTGAATACATTTTTGAGTCTAGTTGGTATCCCATTCCAGATTTTAACACCAACCCGTGAAAATGCCTTACTTTGAATGTTAAATGCAGATTGTCGGGTAAAAAAATGCTCAGATGTCGATGAGCGTGTGTTGTAAGAATGAACACTAGTAATTTTAGAAAACAAATTCGAGATTTTAATCAGTGCAAAATTAGTGTTGATGCATACATCAAATTAGCAATTTTCTCATAATATAGGGATTTGAGCATTAGAAGTTTTCCTTTCAAGGAAAGAGGTATTGCATGCTCCCTTGCTTGAGCAAAATGAATAAGACGGAGTGCACGTTTTTGAAGGACAAGAACTTTATTTAGCAAGGTTTCAGATGAATTTCCCCAAGAAGTTAATCTATACGTAATAGAAGGTACAATGAGGGACTTGTAAATATTAAGAATAGTTTGATTAGGAACACTATGTCTTAACTTCGCAATTAAACCAACAGTTATGCTTATTTTTGTTGTAAGGGTATGATAAGCACAAGGCCACCCCATCTCTCCAATAAATATGTGACTAATCTAATATATAGATTTAGGCCAGCCTAAAAGCGTAGCTCCAGGGTCAAGTTGATCAGAGCACAATTAAGCTAACCCAGGAAAAGGTAGAAGTTCGATTTGAGTTTTGTAACTTTGCGGTGAGGTTTTCTGTAAACTATTTGGCCTCCTGTGAGTTTTAATGATCACCATATACACAATACAAGGCAGCAAAACAAAATTGTACGAGAGAAAAAGTTATAATTTGGTTAACTTACAAACCTGGGTTAGCATTAACCGGCTTCCAAACAATCCAGCCCTGTTTTCAACAAGTTAAGTTGACACGAGCCCACGATCTGAACGAAAACCAGCACTTGGTCAGCAGTCAACTTCAAAAAAAAACAGCGACCTTGATAAGCTCTAAACCTGAGCCCACAATATGGTCACGTGATACAGGTCAGCGGATTTATTGGTATGACAGCTGTCCATTAAACATAATATGCATGTCTAATATCAAAGAAATATGCTGTAATCCAAGACTGCATGACTTGGTATTAGCTGGATGGCCACCATGTTGTGCGATGTCGTCGTTGTCGTCATTGTCGTTGGGCACACGCGCCCATGATCCACGCCGCTAGCCATTTTGACCATAAGAAAAGATTTGCATGGGTTCCTATTTCTATGTATACATGTGGTTCCTTTTTCTATAATTATGGGGCTCCACTTGGCGGCCCTTTGGGCCGCAGGAGCTCCGCTAACAACGCTGTACTCTTTTTTTTTTTTTTTTTTTTTTTTTTTTGTAGATTCTAGTTTCTTCAATGTGTGTAATTTATTTTGTATGGTATTTTAATGTATTTTTATTATATTTTCTCGAAGATATTAGCTACTAATATTGATAGTATTACAAGCTACTCTAAAATTCGAGAGGAAATAAAGTTTATGTATGTATGTATGTATGTATGTATGTATGTATGTATGTATGTATGTATGTATGTATGTATGTATGTATGTATGTATGTTTGTGACCAATGTGCCAAGAATTGTGAGCTCTGGCCTGACCCAATTTTTTGAGCATGCCCAGAGTACTTGTTTCCTTTTCTCAGCCAATCAGATTTGTCAGATTTGACGGAAAGTCCATGAATTGTGGACTTCCAGTGTTGAACCAGCCCAGAGGTTGCAATGCTTGGTGCTAACCAATAGGAGTGCAGCCAAGAATGCTGAAGGTGAGAACATGTTCCACCCACTGCTCCGTGCCTAAACTATTTAGTGCTCAGCGTAAGACTTGGAAAGCAATTACCATAATATATAACTCATTCAAATTGTCAGTGCGTATTACAGCCAAAATCTGAGATTTGGTAGGTCTGGCATACTGCATGTCAATAATAAAACTGTACAACAATAGAAACACATACCACTTATGGCCTTAGCAAATGATTTCTCCCATGCATACATCTTAATCAGCTTGATACAATTCAAAATTTCATTCATCATGCGCACCTGAAAGGTAAAGTTCCAAGAGGAACTGAGAAAATTAAGTAAATGCACAGGTGATCCAGGGGAGTCCCACAGCCTCCTCTTGGGTGAAAACTTAAGAGAGCTTTAACAATTACCATGGTGACCTTGAGGATGGCTCACTTGAAAAAAATGACTTGTAAAAAATGAATTTACAGTATGTTTTACCTTTGAATGTTGCAGTAATGTAGTTCTCTTTGGTATGCCTACTGGTCTAAAAACTTTGTCACAGGAAGTTACGACAGTGCATGTTCAATTCCAAAGGGAGGTCTGAAAAATCAGTCATTAGCCTTCATGCTAACCAAAATACATAAAACTTGGTTATTTTATATTGTTGTTTTGATGACGTCTAATAAATGTACCAAGATTCAAAACACCAGTTCAGTGATTTTCTTCTAATTTGGCCTAGCCATCATGGTTTGCTAAAGCTCCTTTTTAACAGGAACTTTGAGGATCTTACAAAATTTGTATAGACCCACTAACGATCCATAATAAAAGATCATTGGTAATTGTGAAGAATAGCTTCCGAGACTGAGTATCAGTTAACAGGTTACCCACAAGCCACCAACAGTTTGCTAAAACAAAATGTTTGCAGTAGAATAGACAGAAATAGAGTATTGTACCTGAAAAATATTGTTTCATAACAGTAATGTGTAACTAACAGACAAGAACATCTTAATTTTATACTGTGAAATTATAAACCAGATTTAATCTGAAATAAACACATAACATTTTTTGTACAAATCACCATACATTGCAATTTAAACCCTGACATCATTGCAATGGCACTAAGTCAACCTATCCAATACGGTAGCGAAAATGGCATCATTTGCTGTATTTGCACATTAACCACTCTGGTTGTTTTCTGCAATGCTGACACTAGTCACAAGTTCTAAGTGATTACCATTTAATTTATAAGGAAAACCTTGATATTCAATTTATTACATATATCTCGGGGACAGTATGGAGAAACAAGATTAGCATCACAGATAAGATTCTCATTAATCCTTGAAAGATTTTTAGCAGGCCAGGTTTAACTATCTTCAACCAACTGTGTATATGTTGCTTTGTCTCTTCAGTGTCATTCAGTTTGTCAGTATCTGCAAAACCTTACCCTCCGATCAGAGATTCCAACTGCTCTGAAACGAAATCTTCCTTGAAGTCTTCCAACAACAGCCTGAAAACATCGATACAAATTACTCATATCTTCAATCATTACTTCTGTTGATGTGTAACAAGTTTGCAATCAACTCTGCTTCATGTTAGTGATCAGTAATCATGTGGAGTATTCGAGTGACCACTACAAGCTAATACATGAAGCTGACACAAAGCATATAAACATGTGCAAGCAAGGACGGTTGGTTATGGCTTTGATTGGATCACAATGAACCAAAAACAAACTTCAAAATGGAACTAGTAAAGGTATGAATGGTGATTCTTCAATCTCCAACAAATTATTTACTATTAGTCAAAAGTAATGAAGCCTTGTTATTGGATTCAATATCCACTGCAGTCAGTGTGGAGCTATCCTGTAAAGGGGGACCACGTAGTAAGCTTTACTTCACACTAAATCTAAGTACCATTAAAAGGATCTAGTACTTAATAAAGTGGTGATATTTACATGGAGGTTTTAAGGCAGGGTTGTTCTGTTTAACTGCTTAATATTTAGTTCAACATTACCTGGATTGGAAAAAAGCAAAGAAATATGCCGCATCCAATCAGAGCTGATGGTCCAATATAGATGATGGTGTAGATGATGGTACAAACAATTATGACGGGAAAGCCTAAAAAAGTGTTTTGAAAAATAGTTATAAAGAAAGACAGGGAAATGGAAAGAATGAAATGTCCTGCCCAGGAACACTGTCAGCACAATGAATCTCATCGCCAGCACACAAACAAGGCCTGACACATGATTGCGCCAATCTTTAGGTCACTAAATTATTAAATCCCACAAGAGGGTAAGAAGGACTACAAAAAACCTATCAAATTATTCTCATACATAACAATATATTTTAAAGTACACATACCAAGAACAAAACTACTTAGTGCTACCCCTTGGTAAACTCTGTCAGCATCAGAGGCACACAAGTTGACAAACTGAAATAGAATGTGAATACAGAGTCTTGCTTAAGCAACATAATCAAATCGACCACAACATTTATGTTAAGTGACTCAAAACTAATCATTGTCTTCTTCAAGGAAATTAATAGTATTTATTGTCCAGTGTCACTCATTACTGAGGAAGAGATATTACATACCTGCCAACTTTTTTTCAGTAAAATGTGTGAGATTTTCCATCTCCACAGAACCTGAATTTCCAAAGATTTACTGACGGCTTCCAAAGATATCCGAGAATTTCAGAGGACTTCTGAAGATTTCTGACGACTTCCGAAGATTGCCGAAGACTTCCCGATGACTTTTGAAGACAACCAAAGGCATAGAAAGATCTTTGATGACTTCAAAACAGCGCCAATGATTTCCAAAGGATTTTCAACCAATCTCAATCATATTTAAAGCCTTCTAAAGATGTTCTTTTCACCAAAAAATTAACTTTTTATTTAATTGGTTTTTAAGCAATTACACTATGGCTATTGGTCTGAATGTTTAGATCCACAGGTGTGAGACTCACACATAATGTGTGAGAGTTGGCAGGTATAATACTAATTAAGTTATGAGAGGAAGCAATTTGCCCCAATAATAAAGTGTTGATTTGTAATATATGCTACCAATCAGGAGAAAACAATGCCAAATGGGAGGAGGATGGGTTAATGACTGAACTGAACAGTTCCACCAACATAAATGAATGAAAAGTGGAAAGAGAGCTGATAACATTGTCTTAAATAGGTTAGATAGGGACTTACACTGTAACATACTTGTAATAAATATACAGAATTAAGACAGCTGACTAACGGCAGTGAAGCTAATTACAAGTGCTATAAATTTATGGTTTGTGTACGTTATTGAGATCCCTGTGGCACAACGCATTAATTTCACTGTATAGCAGAATAATAAACAGCTGAATTGTTCACCTCTCCAATTGACTTGTCTCCCACATTCCTGAGTTTTGACACCTTGTTATAAACCAGTGTAAGAACCATAGCCCTTGCTCTAGCTCCAGTGCGGGCATTTGTGAAGAAAGCCATTGACAACAACACACTTCTTGTTAGTTCTGCCAGTAGAAGCCCAATAACCTACAGAATTGGTCAAATATTGATCACTTATTATTTGAAATAATGTTAAACCCAAGCTTAGGGCCACCCTGTTAAAATAGACACCTCGGTATCAAGGCATCTTTACTCTGGCCTGAACAAAAGCTCCATCTTTTTCTTATTTTAAGTAAGAACCTTTTTAATACAGCCACCATGTTAATACCGCCACATTTTTGTGGCTTGTGTGTATACTGTTAGGATAGCATCTTTCACATGTTTCGTTAGCTGAGGCACAGTGCAAATAAATGACAGAACAAAATAAAGGAGAGGCTTGGTGCAAGGAGTGAACACCTTCCACTGCACTTTTCCTTATTTTTTTAAGTACGGCATTTCTTCGCTGCCCCTCAACTAACTGAATCCTTGGATGAGGCTATTAAGAGAGATGATTCTATCACAATCCTTCAGAAAATTCAGGACCTTGTCACTGAAAAAAACTCATTTATTTAATGATGGTGTGGAAAACCGGTTCCCAGCCTGGTGAAACGTCCAGGTTGGAAATAAAAAGGTCATGATTGCAGAATATCACCAATACTTACCTGACCTTTGGTAAGGAAGCAACAAAGGCCATGGACAAGCTTGGAATTAAATTTCAGGGGACCCAACTTCCTTACCTTTCCATGGCTACAAGGCAGGCTACAAGGCACAGAATCGCACCATTACAAAACTATAATTTTCTACCCACTAAGAATTGCTTTGCTTATAAAACTAACTCAATGTTTAGGCCTATGGTAGAATACAGTGATCTTACCCAACCAATTCCTTCCACTTTTGATACTGAGTCTTTCTCTTCTATATATTCCAGAATTTGTCGCACAAAGATTGCCTGTTAACATGTCCAAGTTAACTATCAAATAGTTATATAGTTTAACTTCACATCATTTTACATATTAAGGATGTTCGCACCCAAAAGTTCCCATGTACTGACTGCAGGTAGAAAATTATAAGACTAGATTAAAAACGTAAAAATAATCAGGGGTCACCAAACTGGTTTTGAAGATAAGGCGTATCAAAGACCATGATGGCAGTTCTAGGATTTCCAGTCACTCAAGGCGATTCTGGCCGGATTCATTACTATCGGCATATATTTAAGTTAAAGAATCATATTCTTAGTTATATGTTTGTTCAACACAGCATATATAGGCCTATTTGATAGATCTTTGCTACATATATCATTAAATCAGGTAGAATAAGCCTTAAAAAATGCAACTTCTAAGTCACGCACACCTGTATCCATGTACCAATTTGACCCTATTTGAATAGTATATGAGAAATAATTAAAAGTTCCCATGTACAGATGTTTTTAGTTTTTTAGTACAATGGAAAGGATCAGAAAAGGAAGTGATCTGCCAAAAAAAGGTGGGGGTCACAGAGCATCCAACAAAAATATTCACAGATCAAGTTACTGCAAAGGTCATCAGCTCTATATTTTGTCGAGTTTCGACTCAGTGCGTGCGCTTGAAATACATGACGTGGCACGTGCCACATCATGTATAGCATGCGCAGTAGCAATGGGCGTGAACATCCTTAAAATTAATTTGTTTTTATGTATCTAACAAATACAGAATGTCCTAGTGATAATCATTTACTCCAGGGTTGTCAAAATGTTTTCAAGTACAAGCTAGACCTAAGGAAAAATCCAGAGAACTAACCTTGAGCTAAAATGAGTTGTTCCACAAAATATACCTACCCCTCCAATGGAGGTTTTTTTGGTTTTAAACTCCTCCCTCCATCCCTCTGGAAAGTCCAGTTTTAGTTCCTACTTTTCTCAAAAAAAATTTGGCACACCCCCTCCCCTTGAGCATTTTCAGTAACCCTCTTAGGAGTGGGGATGGATCTTTTCTGGAGGTTCACACAATAGTGCTAGGATTCTTCAAGCAATATTAAAAAGTCAGTGAAAAATATTTTTACTTACCGGCACAAGAAAGCTAACTAGTTGAGACAAAAGAAGGAAGAAAATTCCAAATGATATCCTAGTTCTCACTGCTCTCCAAATTACTCTGTGCATGCTGGCATTTTCAAGTCCCTTTTGTTTGACTTCATCATTCCACAGTCTAGTGATACGTTGAAAGTTGACTTCAGCTGACTCATAAGGAGAGATTTTATCAAAATCATCCAGCTGTAAAGTCCTCTTGAAACCTTTGCTGATGACTGGAGATGCCCAGGTCAGAAACATCAAGGATAGGAATCCTGCTTCATCAATTGCTGGTTTAGAAGGATCTCTACAAATTACAAACATAGTACCCTAAGCGGATAAGGTACCGTAATTGACGCAAATATGCACCTTTAGTTTTTCATCAGAATGATTTGAATTACTGTAACAACACCAATGGAATTACCAGATCAGCCAGTAAATACCTTTAGAAGAGTACAGCACATAATAGTATAGCAGTATTGACAAAAACGTTTAATGGAATAAGAAAAGTTTATTTCAAGTTTCAGTTTTGTAGCTTAACTAAGAAATAATTCTTTAAAGTAATTATCACAACATATGTCTGACATAAATCATGGTAAACCATAGTGATGACTCTCCAAAACCAGTGACTATCTAAAATCAAGTGTGATAACATTAATTTTCATGACTGAAAGCAATTTCCAGAAGTAGAAACTCTCAGTGTAGTGATCTCAAATATAACTAACCCTCATGAGAAACAATGGAAAAACTGAACCAGAATTCTCATATCTGTTTCAGACTACCCTTATGACAAAGGCAATCCATTACCCCCTCCCCCAATAAGCATGTTATAAATTCTTGTACAAGAAACATATTCCCTTTTTTCTCTGATCGTGTATACTAAAGGCACCCTCAACTGACTCCTCAGATGACACTTGATCAACACTTGTTACTAATTTTTGCAGACATTCCATCAAGTGTCAATAAATACACGAGTCAGTCAACTTGTGGCTGACTATCAACATGTTAATCAAGAAGTTGATAGACTGTCAGCCAAGTATCAATCCAGATGTCAATCAACTATTATTAGAGGTGTCACTCAAGTATTGATCAAAGGTTGATCAGGGGTATTGATCAACACTCAACCACTGATGTATGTGTGGTCCATGAAATTTGCATCTGTTCTATTTAAGCCATGATATTTTGATTTAGTATTATACTAAAACAATGGATAGTGTTAAACCCGCACACTGATTAGCTCATCAAACTCCGAATATCCTGTGCTATTTACCTCCAAGCAACTCAGGAAAAAATAGCGTCCCGGTTTGCATCCGTAACAAGTGAAGAAATCATCTAAATTAATTTTTTCTGGTGTATATTATCTCACTGTTTTAGTATATACTAAAACAAGTATTCACCTCGGTGTCAGTGGCTAGCGGTAGATATTTACCTCGCCGCTTCGCAGCTCGGCAAATATCCACCGCTAGCCACTGACACTGAGGTGAATAGTTGTTAATCAACCTTAACAAATAGTCTGTAAGGTAGTAATATGTTGTTTACTATTTTAAAAATCTCTTTCCATTCCAGAGATATTCAAGTTTCTAAAATATGCAAATAACCCCAGTGATGACATCATAAACTCAAACAAATTTTCATGAAACATGATGAAAGAGATACCATAGCCAATTTGTAACATAAAGGTTTGATTCTTTGCAGTTTGATTCTATCAGATGTACTCCATGATATGACCTTAACAATTGTGTTGCCCTCGGCTGTTAGTCAGCACATCTCAGATGAATAAATCATTTCCTAAAATAACTCAGTGTCACATGATTAGTCTCTGGTATAAGTCGGGCCAATTCCCCACCCCACCCCACTCCTGAAACAAAGTTGGTTTCTTTTCTCCAAGAAAAATCCCATATAATATATATTAAACAATTATTGGATGAGGTTTTTGTGATATCCATGATAATCAAGGTCAAGGTAAGGGTTATCAGCCAAAGCGGAAGAGATAACCCTTAACAAGACTTTGATTATTCTGGATATCACAAAAACTGAATAAGTGTTTTATTACACCCTAAACAAAAAAGAATTCAAGTCATGTTTTTGCTTCTTCACAGACAGCATGGGAAGTAACACAAAGTGTGCAAACTTGACATGATTACTCGTGACCTCGAGTGTCCTTGACATGATTAACCGCGCGGCCTGGGGCCGAGGCGCGGTTCTAGTTTTACACGTGGTTTATTTTTTTTTTTTTAACCGCACAGCTGTAGGCGTGCGCGGTTTATGGTTTACCTTCGGTTCATTTTTTTTAGTTTTGTCGGTGACCAGACGCAGACCTCTGCTCGGCCAAGTCTTGGTCGGGACTTAAAATCACGAAAACTGTAATGTTTTAATGCTTTTGAAACATTAATACACGAAAATGTTACAGATATTTTCTTCATTGTGTGTAAATTTGTGTGTAATTTTCTTTTGGTTTTATCAAAGCGTTCGATTTGAAGCAACGAGCGTGTTAGAACATGCAAGGATTACATCATCAGTCGGGAAATAACCACCGTACTAAAAATAGCCGTGGACAGCGTAACTCTTGAATTATGTTGCCCGCCTGACTATTTTGACAGCTCCTTACTCGTAACGAAAACCGATTAAATTTAATCGTGATTTCGAAGAGACAAAGCTGTTGTTTATAGCCGTGGTGTCGAATTGTTCATACCGTTCATGCCCAGACATATCTTGGAAAAAGTTCCAGATTAAGACCATTACGTCATCGAAGATTTCGCAACGGTTACGGCTTATGGTGCAATCGGCTACAGGGGGTAAACAGTTCGTGTGTAGTCGTTGTCAGTTGTTGTGCTACAGATTGATCAGTTGATTGCGTGTCTATAGTCATCAGTGAATCAACAAGGACTGCTTGCAGACAAGAAACATGAAGGTAGATGTTCGGGTGATTATTTTTTCTTTACTGTGTGTGAAATACATTTCAGTTTCTGGCTTTATTGAAGCGTTGGAAGCGAAGGGAATATCACGTACGCTAAAAAAAGTATTACATCAGCCAGATAATATGCGCTGACGTTATAGGTTTCACTTTCGCTATGTGACCAAAAATATCCTGCTTTCTTTGCAAGTTTATTTCACAAAAAGTATTGGTCATTAATTTATTTGAACATTTGCCGATGTTCCTTGTGGGATGAGGCAATTCAAGTGAATTCTTGGACGCATTGAGGTGAGTGAAGAGAAGTATGAAGTATTTAATTTGCTGGGGTAAACAAAAACTTGTCGGAACTTGCAGGGGGAAAACCAAGAGAGTGAAAGGCAGCGAGAGTCACGTTTCGCGTAATGAAATTCTGTCGTTACGTAACAAAAGATGACGGCGGTAGCTATGTCACGTTTCATGAGATTGCTTATGGTGCAATCGGCTACAAGGGGTAAACAGCTCGTGTGTAGTTGTTGTCAGTTGTTGTGCTACAGATTGATCAGTTCATTGCGTGTCTATAGTCATCAGTGAATCAGCAAGGACTGCCTGCAAACAACAAACATGAAGGTAGATGTTCAGGTGATTATTTTTTCTTTATTGTGTGTGAAAAACATTTTTCTGCCTTTATCGAAGCGTTGGATTCTAAGGGAATATAATGTACGCTGAAAAAGGTATCATGTCAACCATGTAATGCGCTGTTGTTGCAGGTTTCACTTTCGCTAAGTGACAAATAATATCCTGCTTACTTTGTAAGTTGACTTCACGAGAAGTATTGGTTATTAATTTATTTGAACATTTGCGAATATTCCATGTGGAATTAGGCAATTCAAGTGAATTCTTAGGCTTATCGTAGTGAGTGAAGAGATTTGAAGGAAAATTTAGTATTTGCTGAGGTAGACAAGAACTTGCCAGAACTTGCAGGGGGAAAACCCTGAGCGTTCTAAAATTAGCCATGGATAGCGTAAACTTCGGATTGTGCAACTACCTTGACTACTTTGCTTGTCCTTTACTCATAGCACAAAAAAATGTATTTTGACTTTTAAGGAAGAAAGCTGTTGATCAATAGTGTTAGTAATAATGTGATACTCGTTTCCTTTTCTATTATTCATGGGCATGTCCCAAGCGAGACCATTACGTAATCGTAGATTTCACAACTGCTAAGAGCGATGTTGCAATAACACAGTTTGTGTAACAGTAGACGACGGCGGTAACTATGTCACGTTTCACGAGCTGAACATTCGCAGAATAATTCCTCACCACGAGAGCTTAGGCCGCCTGTGACACACATAGTGCTAAGACTGAAACAAGATAATTTTAAAGCGCGGTTACACGATTTACAAATTCGTCTTGTTAGTTTTGTTGGTGACCAGACCAAGACCTCCGCGCGGTCAAGTCTCGGCCGGGAGTTTGAATCACGCAACCTGTAATGTTTTATTCTCCAAAAGCTTTTGAAACATCATATATACACGAAAATGTTACACATATTGTTTTCTTTATTGCATGTGAAATATCTTTTCTTTTGGTTTTATCAAAGCGTTCAATTCGAAGCAAAAGGATGTGTCAGAACGTGCAAGGATTACGTCATTGGTTGAGAAATAACCAGCGTACTAAAAATAGCCGTGGACAGAGTAACTTTTGAATTATGTGACTCGCGTGACAACTTTGTTAGCTCCTTACTCGTAAAAATAACTGATTAAATTTAATCGTGACTTTGATGAGAGAAAGCTGTTCTTTAAAGCCTTGCTATCGAATTGTTAGTAACGTCAGTTCATGCTCAGACATATCCTAAAAAACGTTCGAGATTAAGACCATTACGTCATTGAAGATTTCACCATAACTAAGGCTTATGGTGCAATCGGCTTCAAGGGGTAAACAGTTCGTGTGTAGTCGTTGTCAGTTGTTGTGCTACAGATTGATCAGTTGACTGCGTGTCTATAGTCATCAGTGAATCAACAAGGACTGCTTGCAGACAAGAAACATGAAGGTAGATGTGATTATTTTTTCTTTACTGCGTGTTATACATTTTTCTGGCTTTATTGAAGCGTTGGATTCGAAGGGAATATTACTTACGCTAAAAAAGGTATTATGTCAGCCAGATAATATGCGCTGTCGTTGTAGGTTTCACTTTCGCTACGTGACAAAAAATATCCTGCTTACTTTGCAAGTTTATTTCACCAGAAGTATTGGTCATTAATTCATTTGAACATTTGCAAATGTTCCTTGTGGGATTAGCCAATTCAAGTGAATTCTTGGACTCATCGAAGTGAGTGAAGAGAAGTATTAAGTATTTAATTTGCCGAGGTAAACAAAAACTTGTCAGGACTTGCTGGGGAAAACCCTGAGAGTGAAAGGCAGCGAGAGTCACGTTTCGCGTAACGAAGTTCAGTCGTTATGTAAGAATAGATGGCGGCGGTAACTAAGTCACGTTTCACATGATTGCTTATGGTGCAATCGGCTACAAGGGGTAAACAGCTTGTGTAGACGTTGTCAGTTGTTGTGCTACAGATAACCAGTTGATTGCGTGTCTATAGTCATCAGTGAATCAACAAGGACTGCTTGCAGACAAGAAACGTGAAGGTAGATGTTTGGGTGATTATTTTTTCTTTACCGTGTGTGAAATACATTTTTCTGGCTTTATCAAAGCGTTGGATTCGAAGGGAATATTACATACGCTAAAAAAGGTATTAAGTCAGCCATATAATGTGCTGAGTGTTGCAGGTTTCACTTTCACTACATGACAAAAAATATCCTGCTTACTTTGCAAGTTTATTTCGCCTAAAGTATTGGTCATTAGTTTATTTCAACATTTGAGAATATTTCTTGTGGGATTAGGCAATTCAAGTGAATTCTTGGGCTCATCAAAGTGAGTGAAGAGATTTGGAGGAAAATTTAGTATTTGCCGAGGTAAACAAGAACTTGCCGGAACTTGCAGGGGGAAAAACCCTAAGCATTCTAAAATTAACCGTGGATAGCGTAAACTTCAGATTGTGCAACTAGCTTGACTACTTTGCTTGTCCTTTACTCATTGCACAAAAAATATATTTTGACTTTGAAGGAAGAAAGCTGTTTATTAATAGTGTTATTAATAGCGTGATACTCGTTTCCTTTTCTATCATTCATGGGCATCTCCCAAGCGAGTTTTACAGATTAAGACCATTACGTAATCGTAGAGTTCACAACTGCTAAGAGCGATGTTGCAATAACACAGTTTGTGTAACAGTAGATGACGGCGGTAACTATGTCACGTTTCACGAGCTGAACGTTCGCGTAATAATTCCTCACAACGAGAACTTAGGCCGCCTGTGCCACACATAGTGCTAAGACTAAAACAAGTTGATTTTGAAGCGCAGTTACACAATTTAAAAAATCATCTTGCTTTTTTTAGTTTTGTAGGTGACCAGGCCAAGACCTCCATTTGGCCAAGTCTTGGTCGGAACTTTGAATCACGCAACCTGTAATGTTTATTCGCCAAAAGCTTTTATATTAATACACGAAAATGTTACACATATTGTTTTCTTTATTGTGTGTGAAATATAATTATTTTCTTTTGGTTTTATCGAAGCGTTGAATCGAAGCAAAAGAACATGTCAGAACATGAAAGGATTATGTCATTGGTAGGGAAATAACCACCATACTAAAAATAGCCATAGACAGTGTAACTCTTGAATCATGTGACTCTAGTGACTACTTTGCTAGCAATTAAATTTAATCGTGACTTTGAAGAAAGAAAGCTGTTGTTTATAGCCTTGGTATCGAATTGTTCATATCCTTCATGCCCAGACATATCCTAGAAAAAGTTCCAGATTAAGACCATTAAGTCATCGAAGATTTCACAACAACTATGGCTTATGGTGCAATCGGCTACAAGGGGTGAATAGTTCATGTGTAGTCATTGTCAGTTGTTGTGCTACAGATTGATCAGTTGATTTTGTGTCTATAGTCATCAATGAATCAACAAGGAATGCTTGCCGACAAGAAACTTGAAGGTAGATGTTTAGGTGATTACTTTTTCTTTACTGTGTATGAAATACATTTTTCTGGCTTTGTCAAAGCGTTGGATTCAAAGGGAATATTACGTACACTAAAAAAGGTATAACGTCAGCCACATAATGTGCTGACTTTGCAGGTTTCACTTTCGGTATGTGACAAATAATATCCTGCTTACTTTGCAAGTTTATTTCGCCAGAAGTATCGGTCATTACTTTATTTGCAAATTTGCGAGTGTTTCTTGTGGGATTAGGCAATTCAAGTGAATTCTTGGGCTTTTTCATCAAAGTGAGTGAAGAGATATGAACAAAAATTAAGTATTTGCTGAGGTAAACAAGAACTTGCCAGAACTTGCAGGGGGGAAAACCCTAAGAGTTCCAAAATTAGCTCTAATAAGAGGGCGTGTTTAAAACACGAAATGACGAAATGACGAAATGACGAAATGGCGAAATGGCGAAATGGAACTAAAGACAAGAGCCAAAGTTAAAAAGTATTATCGTTCCACTTAAATCTCCATCTGTTGCCAAATCTACATTCTACAATCACAAATTCACCGTCACGGACCTTTCGGTAATTTCAACTCCAGTCTCTCTCTGTTAACAGGACGCAGATTAACGCCTAGGATATTCCTCATCAAAATAGATTTGTTTATCTCGTATTTACCATCGAGTAGCAGCTATGACGTTATGCTTTGAGCTCCAGCAATCACATGAAATGTATTATGAAAACGGAGCCCACTTTGCGATGAAGTTTACACAAGATATTTGGCAAATACGTACTTTGCACGGAAACGGAGTGACGTGGGATGTTTATATCAAATAGATACAAAGTAAGCTTTGTAGTGCAGTGCAGTTATGTAAATCAACACGGGAAAAATTGTAAAGAATTTAGTAAACAAAACAATTGCAAGTACCATGGCTGAAAAAAATTCTTCCCCAGAACAAAGTGTTCACACCCCCACCCCTCTCCCCCTGAACTCAAAGTTAAATGCTCCGTTCCCAAAGAGAATAGATTGAGCAACAATTACATTTACTGGAGCGGTAATATCTTATAACTTTGCCTCTTATCTTTAGTGCCATTTCGCCATTTCGTCATTTCGCTATTTCTCTATTTCGTCATTTCGTCATTTCGCCATTTCGTGTTTTAAACACGCCCGTAATAAGATATCCTAATGCACTTGGTGGTGTTGGCATGAGCTTAATTGTAATTCAATTTAACTAGGTGATAGCAGAAGTTGTCAGCAAAGCTTTTCGAACAGGTGAGAAAAAGTTATTGCCACTGTTAACATTGCAGTCAGTTTAATGCATGAGCTTTAATTACTGCAAGCTCAGTTTTATCTGATATCTCCAAGTTGTTCAGCTCTGTTTGCAAATTAAATAACTTTTCTTTTCAAAGCAGTCATGTCATATACGCCACAGATAAGGTACTGATTAAAGATAAAAGGAAGCTACGATTAACATTAGCTTAGAAGTTCTTAGTTAAGCTCAAGTACGTACCTCCTTGCAAATGGTAAGAAATTCTTCCAGTTGTATTTAGATAGACCACTTGGCCTTGACATTTCTTGTTCACTGCCAGTGCTTTCTTTTCTTCGTTCACCGGTATCATCCTGTACAAGTGGTTTTATGCTGATCAGCTGAACAGGCTTATTGTTTTCTTCGTTGATGAATCGAACTTGAGGCACAGGGTCGTCGTGTAAGTTTAAATTCGAAGCCGGTCTGTCTTCATGACCTGCGTTGGTTGCACTAAATTGTTCAGAATCCATCCGGCTTGTGTACAGATAACACTACAAGCGTCTTATATGAAAGGTAAACATAGGGTTTTCGTGGAACTAATTAACCCCTGGGTGATAATTTTCTAAAGCACATGACAAACTTCGTACTTGTGATGCAAATTTTGGTTTTACTGAGAGACGAGCGAGCGATCGAGCGAGCGAAGATTACATTGTAACTTGTTCCAAGACTTCTACCGCGCGGAGCTTGATTCTGAACAATGGAATATGGGACGACGGACTGGATTCACTGTAAGGAATGTTGTCCCACGGTCAACTGAAGTGAACTTCTTTAATAATCTTTGTCTTGGTAACGTATAAGGTAAATCATTTTCACTTTCCAGTCGAAATATGAGTTATTAGTCAGCATGAAGTCAAGATGTTCATTTTTACCAAGAAATTGATGAAAATTTGGTCAATAAAGGATATTGCTAATGGTCAGAGAAATAAATAATGAATCAATAAATAAATGATTAAATATTAATAACTAAACAAATATAATAAAATTATTTAACATAGCCAAATAGCAGGTTGAAATCCTCCTCGGCTATTGGAATGCTCAACAGTCAGACTAGCGCAATATATAACGATAGAAGTAAAGAGTTACAAATATAACGGGGGGTGACAACTCTAGCAAACGCTGTTTGAGCAATACTAGGTCTTAAATTAAGTCGTCCCGGAAATTTGGATCATCCTCCCGAATTTTTGGGAAACTTCAAATAAAATTTCCTTCGATGTCCCGATCTTTTTCTGCAATGTCCCGGAATTATAGCGCGTTTCCCGGAAAAATTTTCAAGTGTCCCGATCCCCGCAAAATCTCGGATTCCCGTAACAATTTTGGCTTTGTCTGGAAACAGCGTTTGTTAGAGTTGTCACCCCCCGTAATATACAACACAGTACAATAATTTTATTAACTCTCCCAAAGGGCCATTCTGAGTTAATTTACAATTGGTAAAACTAACGGATAAGAAGAAAAAGTTTAAAATTACAAAACTAAAAACCTAAACTGTACGCGTACAATTACTTAATGAATTACTTAGTTGGATTAGTTGGTCCAAGACATTAACTTGTTACTCAGCATTTCATGCTTTGATGAAGCAGTCATCAGCCAACTACCAGAAAAAAAAATAGTTACAGGGAAAGATATTTGAAAAAATAAGAACAAAACGTGATTGGTGTGTCGTATGGTGCAACAAGTATTCTAGTAGTACACTAATGCAAATGCTGTAATCTGATAGGTTGAGTCACTGCACACAATCAGCAATTTGTGTACAGTGGCTGGAGCTAGTCCACAACAAGGCGGAATTTAATTCAGTTTTTCCAAAGTTTTGAGGGTTATGCAAGTGGATAATTAAATTAGGGAGAAGACTAAAGGAAGGACATTACGGTTTCTTGACTTTTAAAGTTGAAATTATTCATAAAACTGATTCGTGCACACAACTTCAATTTTAAATGACAATTCAATCTGAGCGATCCTTTTAAGGCACAAAGTGTAATAATACATCAAGACATAATTGGAAACTGTTATTTGAAGTAAATTTTAGTGAGAATTCTACTAAAACAATTAGATTATTCACTCTCAATTTCTATGAGATGATAATTGATTTGGCCTTCAGCCTTGTCAACCATCAGCTCATAGAAATCTTGAGCTCAAAATCCAATTGTTAATTAGGTGATAACATTTTTTAGGAAAAAAAACTTAGTTTGTCGACACACCTAAGCGTTTCTAGGAGGTGGTCACAAAGGAGAGCTCACTGGGTCAAAAGATTTTCGCATTAAAATATGGTAACTGCCAACTCTTACCCAATGCACCAATGTCATTACAATATTTTATTGATGTTAAAGTCAATTTCAAGAAAAATTTCAGTTCCTCCCATTGTACAAGCCAGGAACAAGATACTGTTACAACTTATTTTTCCAGTTCTTAAGTCTATTCTATTTTAATACTTAGTCACTAGTCCTTTTATTTATTAGATTTAATGTATTTAACAAATTGACGTCAGTTTTTCATGCATCTGTTCTGTTATTGATCATGAAATGGTCATAACATTGTCAAAGTAGTTGTGGACCACGAGGCGATAGCCGAGTGGATCCACAGACTGCTTTGACAATGTTATGATGCAATTCATTGTCAATAACAGGACAGACATATTAAAAACTGACATCAATTTGTTTTTTACCAAAACAAATTGTCAAATTGTCCGCTCTCGTTCGTTGATGTATCGTATAGATTATAAATTCACGTGTCTCTCGGCTTATTGATAATAAAAATTAGCCAATGAGCGCACGAAAATTTCTGCAGCTATGGTAAAAAGTATAATTTAGGGCCACCAGTAACCTGCAATCAGGCGTCCCTTATATTTTTTGCCGCGGCGGGAAGGTACGCCTGATACAATTACTTGACAATTTGTCTGTTGCTAGTCCAGAATCTGGACTTTTCTCTGATTGGTCAAGAAACAAAAAGGTACTTAGAACTGAGCCATGATTGGTTACCTTAGTGGCGGTGTGATTTGCGGTAAAAAAAAATCCCGTGTGCTGATGAATTCCATCGTGACGTCTGATGAGGCGAGCGAATAGAGCGAGTTTTTGTCAGCTTTAAATTAAATGCTTCTCTTCAGAATTTTGTTCACAAAACTCTCAATGATGAACAAATAGAATGCATTCATAGAATCGCATGCCATGGGAGAGATATTTTGGCGGTGCTACCGACGGGATTAGGCAAGAGCGAAAAATATGTATTACCACCGTTTACGTTGATACGTGACTTTCGAAAACAAAACACCCGCGGAAACCTTTCAAAAATTTCCGTCAATCATACATGTTATGGACAGATCGGATCGAAATCCACGAATCACAGCCCGCTAGCAAGACATAAAGAAGGTCTGAAGGTCACACCAATGGCTGTGATTGGTGGATTTCGATCCGATCTGTCGATAACACACAAGACTTCCGGTAATTCTGCTTGATTATTCGCGCTGACAGATATTTTAATTAGGGGGCGGCAGACAAATAGTCAAGTAATTGTATCAGGCGTACCTTCCCGCCGCGACAAAAAATATAAGGGACGCCTGATCGCAGGTTAGGCCACCAGTTTATCAGTTTTAACTGTAAAATGTTTTACCCTCATTAAAGAAAGTTATCTTACTCTATTCTTATTATATTATCATTATTATTATTATTGCCCAGTTACACTCTATTACCTGTTAAGTGGTCACTTACAGGAGGTTGAAGAACCAAAGGAACATTTGAAATATTTAACTCTAAAAGTAGTCGTGATTGCTTTAGAGGTGGTCAGTTACAAGAGGTTTCAAATATAGTGATTTGACTTGGAAACTTATGGTATTTTTGAAAACTGCTCCCTGTACTTACAAAAGGTGGTTGCAACCAGACATTTGACTGTATCTTTCCCTAGTTTTGACCAGCCATTTCGATGAGGCCTGTATTTAAATGAGACTGGGATTTGAATGAGAAATATGGTATTTAAGTTAAAGTTAGCAGTTAGGGTGCATTGCTTTGGGGTGATCTGGATCAGGATCAATGAGCCAAGATCACTTGGATCATCCTACATCAAAGAAGCCAATGATTCCATGACCAGGGTGGATCACCCAAGGGAATGCACCCTTAAGGCCCGTTTACACAGGCGATTTTTGTCGCAGCAACTTGATGCAATTTTTGTTGCGCTAAATTTGCAACTTCAAAATCGCACGTGTAAACCACGTGCGATTTTCAGTGTGATTTGTCGCCATGATATCACAGGGGTTTCGAACATGTTTGAAACTTGATGCAATTTTGCTGCAACAGAAATTGCATTGAGTTGTCGCGACAAAAATCACCTGTGTAAACGGGCCTTTAGTTATAACATTGCATTTACGCAGCACCATGGACATGAACTTATAAAATAATAAAACACTTTCAAAACTCAGATCCCACAAGTATAAGTAAATCACCTAAACACCACTACAATTGATATATTTACATACCAACAGAAATCTACCTACTTAAGAATTCTCTCAAAATTGCTAGAGCCCAGTCCAATTTAAAATAATTTTCAATGTCAAAAGCGTTCTAAATCCTTATTTCTTAAGCTTTCGTATGATAAATCATTAGTTTCATGACTGAGAAAATTACGAACAAGGGCAAAAGTAATAAATTGGCCTGCTCCCAGCCAAACACAATATTAATTTCAATTTTAATTTTGAGTAAACACTTAAAGTGAATAAAGTCACTTTTTTCTCAGTCCTAAAACTACACAGCTTATCTCAGAACCAACCAATTACAATTTCAAATGTTATCAAGATGATGCCTGAAACATAGGCAGGGAAGTAATGATTTTACATAATTTATGAACAGGAATGACAGGCAACTGAATAAACATGTCACTAATTTACCAAATACACTAAAAATCCTGTTAATTACTGAGTCCTTTACGTCACTGACTGCACACAACAAAAGAATATGTGGTAACTATGTACAAAACTGATGGCATGCCACTACTATCAACATTTCTTGCATTGCAACTGTCCAAGTTCTAACCCAAACATGCAACCCATAGTCTGGACACACCACACAAGCATGTATGGTTGGGTCTTTACGCTTCTTTTCTAGCCATAGTCACTATTAAGCTATATTGCTGTTAACATCAGAAGTAGCTTCCCACCATTCTATGAGCATGGTGTCCTGCTGACAGTTATAATGCAACATGTTATACCATCCAGTTAAACACCATGTGCTCAGGTCTTGCCCTTTTGACTGAAAGCTTTGCTATTCCACCAAAAATGGAAGGTCACCATCACCTGGGAAATTCTGCAAGCATGCATGATGTTTGGGTTTCTCACAAGGCCTAAAGCTGCCAGGTTTATAGTCGGCATAACTGTTTACTAATCCTGTTTTGATCCACGACTGTGAATGTTTTAGGATTTCTCTTCCATATCGGTTCCTTGCAAACAAACCAGGACTGAATGCCGTGTAAATCCAGTTACCTCGAATGTTTGCCTTGGTGAAAGTTTCTTTCCTTCGTAGCTCTGGTGGAAGATACTGAGTATTTGTCACATCCCACATCCCCCACACTTCAATATAAAATCCATTGAAAACAACTTTGAAATACCCATTTACAAGTTTTCCATTTTGAGAGTTATACTTGGGTGGTGTATAACCACTTAAGGCATAACCATTTTGTTTGAAATAATCAATTGTTTCTTCTTGTGAAAGATGTCAATATCTGCTGACAAAACAATGAAATCACCGTCCAAATCCCATGGGAGAAGGCCATTGAACTTAACACCACCTAATGCAGAACCAGTGTCAAGCTCAAATGTAACATTATGTTCATCAGTAAACTTCTGGAAAAATGTCAATGCATCAGCGTATTCCTCCTGACAGCAGACTGGGAGTAACTCACTATGAGCATTACATTTGAAACCAATATCTTGACAAGAAAATGAGTGTTTGATGCTATGGGGAAGTAAAACACGGTTCAGCTGCCACTTTTTAGCCAAACGAGTCCACATTTTTCTGTCTGTTGTTTTGGGATATGTGGTGTAATCTGTAGTGAAATACATAGCATCTGGACATGTCATTATCAGTTTGCCATCTTCAACAACACGCAGAAACCAGTCTTCAAAAACCACTTCATCTGGAAGACTCTCATCAAACTTTAGGAGATTTGGCTTGGTTACAAAAGGACCCTGCAGATAGTTACAGAACATGCAACCATTTTTGGAGTGATAATAACCTTCCTGGTATTCAACAACAAAGTTTTTTAGTGTAGTTTGCATGCAGCCTGCTTTCCAATGACCTGAGAGGTTACGGAATGATCCACCAACAACTCCAACATCTGGTGTCTGACTGATCATGCGAATCTGCCTCTCAATTTGGGTCAACCATGTGAAGTGAAACACATCACGTGCAAGCAGAACATACGGAGTGGATGCCTTACTCATCAAAATGTTCCAACCTTTGCTCACTTTTGCATCATCAACTTTCACAGCATCGACATTTTTATACTTTTTAGCAGTCTCCAACACTTGGTCACTACATGCTCCTAAATGCACCTGAAGTGTGGGGTATGTGTCTGATATCCCTTTTAAAACCATTTCAATGTGCTTCTCATCATCCTGTGGATATGCGACAGTGTTAACTAAAACACTTATAACAGAATGAAGTGGTTTAGCATTGCTACAATTAACAATGACCCAGCCTTTATTGTACCAAGGGTAGCCAAACTTTCCACCTTTGTACTCTTCAGGACACACATCCAGCAGATTTACATCTCTTTTGCTGGCTGTCACATTGGGCGCACTCTTTGATTGTGTTTTGTTGTCTGCGTTAGTTGATGTTTCAGCTGCTACTTCTGTGGCTGCTTGCTTGCTGCTGTTGGTTTTGCTGTGTCTAGGTGATTTACAAGTTCCCCTAATCTCTGAACCAGTTGTGGTGAGGGTACTTGCTTATGGACAAGTAACTTTTGCATTTCTATGTGGATTTCATTGAGATCCTTTACGATGCTTTGTTTCAACCAGGGTGCATGGTTGACTATGTTGACTTTCAAAGGAGGCAATTCGATTCTGTAAAGAAATAACATCTTCAACTGTTTAACTAGTTTTAAACAGAAAGTTTTTCAAAAAGCAATGTTTTACAGATTCACATGTAGGTCTCATCTTGGCATATTTTATCATGCTATTTGCGTCATATCAACAAGATGATCTACATAAAAGATGGCCATAACAGGAATAACCAGTAGAGCCACACAGTGGAAAAGGATTTTCCAGAGAACCTTTCCATACTGGAAATCCCCTATAAGCATCTCAGACTGTATGTCAGGAGGGGGGGGGGGGTAATTTAGAGGATGAGTGTAACAACTAGAATTTTCTTTGCATTTGGGCGTCACATTTCCCTGTGACTCCTGGGGATTATGACTTTTTCCTTAGTACTTAAGCAATCATTGTTATACACAGTTTTGTATTACTTTTTGCTAGTGCTTGCTAGTGGCTTGCAGCTGAGACTGCTGGTTTCTACTGCATTTTTCTTGGCTGCATTTCTCAGATGTAAGCTTTGGAATATTACTGCCAACAAGACCCTCGGCCGACAAGGCGGCAGAGAATAGTGCCACACAAAGAATGCTATATGCAGAAAAATTCTCGTTCAAGCTCCCAAAAGTGTAAGTGTAAGGAATGTGCTGACCTGCATTTTGCCACATGACCCAAAACATTCTGCTTTCTTGCCAACGGCAACTGTTTCATGCGTCACTGAAAAAACAGTCTACCCATTACAGAAGTAACCTGACAACTTCATTTTTGTTGAATTAACTTTGTCAGTTCAATCCACTTACCACCCAGAGTTTTCAATGAGATGGCTATAGATACCCTTTAAAAGAACAATAAAACAAACAACAGAAACAATGGTCTTAGCCCTAAAACAATACCAGCTGATATAAAACAATTTATAGCAGCTTACAAGAGCTACTTTACATCTGAAATTTAAGCAAAACAATCAGCACTGCTTTAAAAATTGTGTACAAGAAATCATAAACTTAATCATATATTGATGCCATTCATCAACGGATAAATCAGTTCATAATCTTTTACTGATTAGTAAAAAACGGTATAAGAAAAAATTTTATTACTGGTATGTATTCCATTACGGTAATATTGGCTTCAATAAAATTATTAGGTTTCTAGCAAAAAATAAAAGTGCAAGAGTTATTGTATTCTCTCTCTTTTTTGTAATTACCATAAATGAAAAAAAAAATTGCTGTCAATCAGAGTTCCTAAAGTCTCCTTCACAGCCGTTTTTTGGGATGTACATTGCGTGACATCCCAAAAAACAGCTGTGGAGACTAAGTTACCCATGTTATGTGCCATAACTGATAGAGACTTATGTGATGTGCGAGTCAAACAGGGTTCAAAGTTAATGTCCACACCCACTGGTCACATGTGTGACTAGATTTTTGGCTGTGTGTCTAAAAAATCATGTGTGGTCGCACAACTGCACCTTAAAAGGCAAAGTACAGTCACTGTGCAACTTCTCTACTGCTTCGTCACCTGACCATACATGTACTAACATACTCAGATTGATAAATATAACTTTAAACATAGATATAACAACCAGGCACCAAATAACCAAGTTGCACCATTTTCCTTTCATCGGTGTGTGTTCTATTCGTCATCTTTAAGCCTAATTTCCCAGTGGATTCTCCAAACTCAAACTTTTATTTCCTCCCATGTTCTGACGTTGTAAACAACTCCACTGACACATGCCAATGAAGGAATAAAGCATGTGCTTCTTGTGCAATTGATGACCAAGTTTAAGTTTAGAAAAGAAAAAACACAGGTCTGAAATAAAATATAACACGCTGAACTATAGATGACTGATAAATATAAAAAAGTAATTGCTATCTGTTTCTATTGCTTCCTGTTTCTATTACTTCTGTAAAACTGTCCGAGTCAGAAAATGCAGACCATTTTTATGGTGGTCATAGTGCCAGGTGCTCCTAGTGGAAAGCATGGAGACTGGGGATGAGATTTTAAATTGTGTGAACTCTCGTTCTTCGCAAAACAACAATTGAAGGCTTCGGTGGAAAAAGGGCGTTAGGTTTTTTACTCAAAAATGAAATTTATCAAAAACGCTCCAAATTTCGCATGCAGTTTTGTTTAGGTGCGTTAGACAATGTTCTGCATGTTTTTTTGCTGAAGTTTGTTTCGTTTTCGAGATATTACGTATGCAAAAAACCCTGTATTTGTTGTCACGTCAGCACGTGACCGCAAAGACGGTAATTTCACTTAAAATCCAGCAAAATATTGATCTTTTGCAACGTGTAACCTCAAAAAATGTTGATGTCAGGTTAAAACCGTTAAAACTTTTATTTCACGTTAATGTGCGACCGCAAAGACGTTGATTTCACTCAAATTACAGCCAAATGTTAATTTCACGCGATGGCGCAAGCTAGACAATGTTGATATCAGGTCATTTACAGAGACTTAAAATTTTGATTTCACATTATCACGCCACCGCAAGGACTTAAACCTTTAGGGTTTTACTTAGGGTTAGAGTTACCGCTCGAAACTAGGGCTAGCGTTGAAGGGTTAGGGTTACGGAACAAGGTTAGGCTTAGAGTTAACGCTTAGGGCTACCGCTTGAAACTAGGGGTACCTCTTGAAATAGGGTTACCGCTTGAAACTAGGGTTACGGAACAAGGTTAGGAGGCTTAGAGTTAACATTTAGTGTTACCGTTTGAAACTAGGGTTAGCGTTGAAGGGTGAGGGTTATTGCCTAGGGTTAGCGCTAGCGTTTCATTGTTAGGGTTAGCGCTTCGGATAACATTAGAGTTAAGGTCAGGACGCGTTAGGGTTAGTGCAGTGTTAGGCCAAGAAAAACAATCAAGATGTAACCTTAAAAAATGTTGATTTCAGGTTTTTTAAACCGTTAAAATTGTGATTTCACGTTATCAGGTTAATTTCACTCAAATTACAGCCAAGTGTTCACTTTACGCGATTTCACGTTAAGGCATGACGGCAAGGATGTTGATTTCACTTCAAATCCAGCAAGCTGTTCATTTCACCCAACACATAAACTCGAAAACGGCGATTTCGGGCCTAAAGAGGTAAAAATGTTGATTTCACTTTAAAGCGTCACAGCAAGGATCTCTATTTCATTTTAACTGCCTGCAACGTATAAGCTTAAAAATGTAGGGCTGACAGATTAACAGATTAACCCTTCTGTGCAACGTACAGGTCTCTCTCCTTACATCTGCATGGCCCCTGATCCCAGAAGTTTAAAACACTACAAATCATGCCGATTTGAAGTAAAATCAACGCAACCTGGATCATAGATCTATGTTTGAATCAATCGATCGCTTCTTGTTGGCCATTATTATGTTGGAATAAAAAAGGAAAACAAAAACACGCTCTGTAATTAGTTAAATATTATTGTGATTTACAGAGTCTTGTCTTGTCTTGTCTTGCCAAACGTGATCGAAATGCATGCCGGGAAGGTTCTGTTACACCTCGTGCGCGGGTAAACATGGAGGATGATGCAAGAAAAATTTTGTAAGTCTAAAAGCAGTTCTCATTTTCCAAACTTTGGAGCTAGCAACGCTTGGCAAATGGGCCACAACTCACGACAGGGTTTTATTCTTGGGCAAGAACTGCTCTTGGACTTTGCTGCCTGGATCGACCTGACTTTGAACGCTGATAACTGACTTGCCGCTGATATCAGTTGCGTTGGAAGTTACAGAACACGTTTTGCTTCTTTAAAACATGCTGGTGACTTACGGGTTATCAAGGCTTTAGGATGCCTATCAATCACCAGGCAGGCTACAAGGTACTTAAAAACAATGCTTAAGATATTAGTCGAAAGAGCTGTACTGCATCATGCATCACTTCTCTTTGCTTTGACGCTCGATCGAAATTCACGTGTTGTCTCACGTCACAATAACCTGTATAAAAAGATCTCTCCAGATTCCCGCTGTATACGCATTTTTTTTAAAATAGATATCTTCATTTTTGAAAAAAGAAAAGGAACAGAGCGAAAAAAAAAATTGAGCGACCTCGTATCGAACCGGCGTCACGGCAAAACAAATTCGAATCTGGCCTGTTCAGCGCCTCATCTGCTTGTGCT
>JAHPZR010051517.1:0-5000 GCA_019787425.1 Platygyra sinensis | reverse complement strand
AAGTTTAAAGTCAAAAATTTAGGCTAAAATATCTTAGAGAAATGAGACGACATCATCAGGTAAGTAGGTTAATACCAAATAAATAAATACGAACCAAATACGAACTCACTGCAAATTCACAAGTATTTTTTATTGTGACTTGTGACCTGTGACCTGTACTTTAGCCCCGCCGGTCCCTGGTTCAAATCCCCACCCTTCTATCTAGATTTGTTCTCGGTAGTCCTGAGTCCAACTCCTTGACCGTGTTGTGTAAATAGCCAACTGGTCAGCCGCCCGACAGTTGGGATTCTTAATAGTTTATGTTAGTAAGGGGTGGCGAATGGTAAAATCCAAGACTCACCGAGATGCCAAGACCCTTGTTTAAAAATCCGAGACCGAGACCTGACAGTTTAAACAAAATCCGAGCTGGAGGCTTCATTTTGCGAAAAATTTGAGCCGGTTTCAAAAACTGTTCGCAGCGAGACATGAGCTACACGCTATTCTAAGATAAATAAATATAATCAAGTTATATCTGTAATCTGAATTCCAGTAGCTTGCTCTGTTAACCCCCTTTTTTATGGAAGATCGATAAGTCAAGAGTTCCAAAATTTTACGCCTTGACGACTAATTTATATTCGACTTAGAAACCCAGACTTGTCGCGCCTACATATTCGAAAGACTGCTACTGTACGTCTTTAATCAAATAAACAGTTTTATCATGGGTTTTGATCAAAACCGTTGGCCAACAAACAAAAATCCGAGACTCCGAGACCTCATGGCCAAAACTTCGAGAATCTGAGACGCAAAAAAACAGAAGAAAATGAGATTCTGAGACTCATTCAAAACGCCTCCGAGAGATTTCGAGATCGGAACAAAAATTCCCAAGACCCTAAATTTCCCGGGTACCATTCACCACCCCTTTTAGTATATACCCCACAAGTGAATAGTACTTTTTGGACACGCTGATTAGCTAGCTTGGAGGTGATTAGCCAAGTACTACTCACCTGTGAGCAGCCCAAGGAAAACAAAATGGCTTTTGTCGGTACGTTGTCACAAGTACATGTAAAGTAATACTCTTTTGGCTGCTAGTTATTCAGCTTGTGTGGTATATACTAAAACAATTATTCAACTCCACTTCGGTGAAAAGTGGTGGATATTTACCTCGCCGCTTTGCGGCTCAGTAAATATCCACCACCATTCACCTCCACTTCGGTGAATAATTGTTAATTATATTTGTAATATTCAGTTTCTTATTTACAGTGCCCCAAATTAGCACCACAGTGCTAAATACATACGACACTTAATAAAGTTATTATTATTTTGATGATGTCCATTCCTTATAGACTCAGGCAGGATATTCAGCCTGGTTTATAGTCCTTGGGAGCGGGTTATAACAAGTCACCATGGGTCCCAGGTCTCTCTCTTCCTTCTTCTTACAGATACAGTACTTTTCTTAGTATCTTTGCTGTCCCCAGCAATGCTGTTTTCTGGACGACTTCCACACTCTCACTCACCCATTATTATTATTATTACTATTATTATTATTATTACTATTATTATTATTACTATTATTATTACTATTATTATTATTATTATTATTGAGATCATTATTATTACTACTATTACAATTATTATTATTGTGAGGTTTACGAGCTAAGAGGAGGATCCATTTAGAATTGTGAGACATTGACATTGACATAGAAAAAGGACAAGCGAATAAAATTATTCGGTAAAAGACTGTGAGGACGATATTCTATTTCTTACTTTTATTATTTTTCTTGGTAGATTTCCATATTTTGGACTTGATATCTTAGATCTTGTTATCTTACTTTTGCTTTATCAATGTTGATTCTAGAGGATTGAAATTTTTATGCAAGAAACACAATTTCTAAGAATTCCGTACTATAGCACTATATTTTAGTTTTACGGTCAAGACTGTCACAACGGAAGAAAAGAAAAATTTGATCTTGAAGTAAGTCAATCTTTTAGAAGTTATTCTACTAATATTGGTTGCTTTTATAGAGTTTATCCAAACTAAGGAAGTTGTAATGGTGTTTTTAAATAAAATTAGTTGAATTTGTCATTGTCATAGTCACTGTCATTGTCATTGTTATTGAAGAGGATCTTGTAAGATCCTCATCCAGTTCCTTAAAGATCTTGTAGGTTCTTGTAAAGATCTTGTAAAGATCTTTCAAGTCCCAGCAGGGATCCTTGAGGTCCGTGCAAGGATTCTTGAAGATCCCAGAGGACACTGGACATTATGGATCTGTTCCTCGAAGCTCACAAATTTTCCTTGAGCTATGCTCTCAGAAAACTGTTCACTTCTTGAAACAGATAAAGTCTGCAGAAAATTTTCTAGCATATTTTTGCACCAAATGGAGGCTATTTTCTATTTAAGGTCATTCCCCAGTATTGCATTGCGCATCCTTACTGCGCATAATTTTACGCGTGATTAGCGCGTGCGCATTAGAAAATGGCGGCTTTTTCTTTACGGCTGGATCTCGCCAAAGAGGTAAATCGTCATTTTCTCGAAAACGACTACGGTGACCTATCATTTTTTTCTGGTGTTTTGAATTGAGTAGTAAATTTTTCTATGTAAAATAAATATCGGCCAATTCTCAGTGTTGAGAAAAAAACAATAGTCAGAAACGTGATTTAGCTAGTAATCGTGACTATAATCATGGTGCTATTATAAGGATTTATATGGAATAAACAAGGTGCTGCTGCTCCTAAACGAACATAGGGACTCCTCATTTTTATTTCAAAATTTAAGTTTCTATAATATAAACAATCAATTGGCAAAGTTTGAGAAAAATCTCAGTGTAGGTTCTATTTCAGTGGAATGACCTTAAAGCTAAAGTAGACAAGGAGAAAGAGTTGGCAAAGATCCATTAATTGAGGCAGCTGATTGCCAAGATCACATTTAGTGATAAATATCATAGCAGCACTGATCAGCATAAACCATCTTTTTTTATACTTACGATTTTTCTTAGGGCCCAAATATCCATTTTGTTGCTTCCAAACGTCCTGTTAAACTCACTTATTTGACCATTGAATATTATATGGCTCCCTTTGTCAGGGCATTGCATCATGGGTTATAGGAAACTCATTCCCAGGCTCTTAGCATTCAAATCCAAGATGGCAACTAGTGTTCCACAAAAGAAACTCAGCTTTTTGCACAATTGAGAGGCCTGTCGTAGACTGGAAGTGCATAGCTTTCGCCTGTAAATTTACTATGAAAGTACACATATCAACAGCATTGACTGTATCATTGTTTCTTGTGAAAAGGATGAATTTTCAGTGGTGAGTCTCATGTGGCATACGATAGTAATCTCTTCATCCAACCTTCAGTATTCCTGCATGTAAAGGTAAACTATCTGCTTTGTAATGCAAGTTATTTCTTAAATGGAAGCTGAATATCAACATTAATAGTTTATGTAAGCCCAGATTCATGTTTTTTAGATGTTGTCAGTGAGAATGTACATTATAGTTTTTTCAGTTATTGCTGCCTGAAAATGAGAGTTAACAAAGGAACAATTAATTTACCGGTAGCGAATCATAAATTGATGAATAGACTAAAACAGAATAAAATCTAGTATTTCACCACAATACTTTGCCATTTTTCGATGTTGCTTGGGTGCCAAGAAAAAAAAAACAGGATTTAAACAGCCAATTTTTTGTTACATATTTTGTGTACTTTATACAGTAGCTATTTTGTAAGTCAAAGTCGACTCAGGTAACATAGGATTTTGACAGCCTATTTGTACATATATTTTGCAAATCTTGGTATGATCTTTGAAAAAAACTGTGTTTATCCTATTAGGACCCTCTCACACAGTATATTTCCAGTATTTACACACAGCATTCCAAAGATCTTCAAGTGATGCTTGTGGATCTTTAAAGGTCTTTCCAAAGGTCCTTTCAAGACTTTTGCGCACAATATTGAAAAGATCCTGTTAAGATATTTGAGGAGTCCATGTGGATCCCTACAAGATCTTTACAAGATCTTGAACACTATTATTCGAAAGATCCTTAAGAATAATCAGGGCTCGAAATTGCGACCAATATGGTCGCCAATGCGACTAACTTTTTCTCCTTGGCGACCAAAACTTTTGTTTAGTCGCCAGTTTGGCGACCTTTTGCATGATTTAAAAGTACAATAAGGCATTAAAGTTAAAATAAACATCGTCCTGCTTTGCGTTCGTTGTAAAAGAATGGGCCAAATCGCATAAAAAAGCCACGTTCCCTCTAAACTTTACGGACTCCCGTTCGCAATATTTTCTGCGACGCCATTAGAGTTTCTCTCCCTGGAACCACACAGGAGCAGCAGGAGCCACAGAATTTTGCAAAAAGACCGCTGAACGATAACAATTTTGAGAAGAAAAGGTAAGCCTTAGGCTCAAAGGTAATCAAGTGTTTAGATGAAGCTTGGCGAAAATTACAATTTATAGCGTTGTTTTGTTGATTGCGTGACGTGCGCTCATGGTGGTTGCCTAGCACGTGATCGAAATCTGCCCCGATCAAATTTCTTTCCAGGATAAAAATAGCCGCGTTGGGAACGAAAATGCTGTGTTTATTTCGTAAGTTTAGCAAGTTTCTGCGAGCATTTTTTAGTTTCTCTGTACAAAGCTTAACTCAACAACGATATATTTATTAAACTGTAGAAATTGTATGCGAAAACTGAGAAGTCGTTTATTTCTACCGCGAAAACGAAGCCAGCATGTTTTATGCTAAAATACAGGTAAATCTCTGTTTTCGGCGAAACATGCAAGTTGGGCGCCGCGGCGCAAAATGAAAAGTTTTACATTATTAAAAAGAAATGGGTAGGTAAGTCGAAAAAATACTTATTGTATGAATGTGTCCCAAGCCATACCAGACAATATCGAACACTTTCAACAAGCGGAACCCAAACATTATTTTGATTATAAAAACTGGCGACTTAAAATTTTGCATCTGGCGACTATATTTCCTCAGTTAGTCGCCAAAAGGCGACCTAACGATTTTTTTAATTTCGAGCCCTG
>JAHPZR010051516.1:10000-14196 GCA_019787425.1 Platygyra sinensis | reverse complement strand
CCAGCAGGTCGGATCGACTGAATGTGTTTTTCTCCAAACTAAAGCTACTCACTTTGCAGACCTCTCAAGTCTCACGATTTTGTCGTGAGACTCACGGTTTTCAGTTCAATCTCACGGTCTCACGACAAGACAGACAAATCTCACGATAAATAGAGGCGCAAGGTGACGGAAGAAATTTTTTGTTGTATAATTTCAATCACGTTTTCAAAATGGCGGAAGTTGCCAATGAACCTAATGAAATTATAAGCAGGAAAAAACACTTTCTCTTAATTAGAACCTGTGTCATCCTCGAAGACCCAGGGCAGTTAGTGGGGGCGGGAAAAAGTTTAAGTCTAAACTCGTGGAAGTTTTTTTCTCGCCCGTTTTAGACTTTTTCCCGCCCCCACTAACTGCCCCTGGGTCTCCGAGGATAAACCAATGTTTACTAGGTTTTGTCTGCTGGTCGATCAATCTCCCAATTTTTACTGAAATCTCCAGATTTTTTTGGCATCAGTCTCCAGATTTTCGGTGTTTTGAGGTTGAGAGGTCTGACTTTGAGACAATGATAACAAATGTGGATAGAGTCAACAGCGATGAAACAAAGGTACCGGAAGAAGTAATTTTTTGAGTGTTTTGCTTGATTGTTTTAGTGCCCAACTCGATGAGTAAACTGATTCACAATCGATGTATAAAGTTTACCTGAGTTTACATGTACGCTTCTTATTAAGGTGATTCCTCAGTATTGCATTGCGCATCCCTACTGAGCACGATTTTTGCGTCATTAGCGCGCGCAATTGAGCGTGTGCACGTGCAAAACGTAAGAAATTTCCCACAAGCAAGGCTTGACAGCGAAATAAAAGCTCGTTTTCTCTTAAACGAGCATGGTGACCTAATTTTTTTTATTGCATAATAATAGTGTCCATGTTATCATCTTTAATCTAAAAAAATTTTTAAAAAAATTAGGGGAAGGAAAAAAAGATATAGCTGAAAGCGTGCACAAAACCGTTACCTAGGATGTAAATTATGGCCATGAAAACAACGACTCGACGAACGCATTTCTTCCACCTCGTTTTAAATGATGCGATTTTTTTCGACAAATTTTATATAATATTGTTCCATGTGTTCCATACTTTCTTCCTGTCAAGTTTTCTTTCGAGTATTACTTCGATAAACTGTACTTTCAGCTACCGCAAAATGTATCGTGGACCAATGAATAACGCGCGAGATTAGCACGAGTACAGGCATAAATGGGGCAAGATTGGCCCATTATACCTCTTTTGCAAGAATGGTGACCTATCTTTTTTTATTTTATCTTTCGAAACAGGGCATTGTAGGGAACATTCAGAGAAAGTTTAAAAAAATTCATCGGTAATTTTTATTTCTGAGGAATCACATTAAGACTATATAGATGCATACGTGTATGCAAACGGACAATTGGGTCCCTGCTTTTATGTTTTAGTCCGTTATCCTCTGCTGTTCAGCTCTGAAATTGTACTAAAACAATTATTCGCCTCAGGCTCGGTGAATATTGTCGAATAATCCATGAGACGGAGTCGAGGGGATTATTCGACAATATTCACCGAGCCTGAGGCGAATAATTGTTAAATATTGTTGACAGTCCTGCTATATTTTAGGCCAGCCAACAGATTAAGAGCTCCAATATTATTTACTGCCTTCGTCGATTTTTTTAGTACTGCATAGGTAAGTGATACATCACTGCTGTGCCTCAATGGTCTAGTGCCATGGTCCTTTACCACAAGTGTGGTACAGTTATGGTAGAAACACCGACTCAGTTACTCCATACAAGATTGGTCGTGACAACGAATGCTGATAAAGAGACCTTTCTTGCCGGGTCAACGTTCGATTATTTTTATTTTTAAGTTGATGTCTAGATGCCAAGAACTGATCACTCATGTAAAACTCTTAACGTCACCAAAACATTGCTATGGTAACAAACATGTCCTTTCACCAAAATTCCATTAAGTTTCAATCGGTAAAACTGAGAATAAAATGCTCTTGCGAGCCACCTAACAACATGTAAACTTTTCTTGCCTCGTTTCTAATAGTCGAAACTTTCACTGATTTATTAGATACCAGATTATGCTCAAGTGTTGGGAAGAAAATCCAAGTGATCGACCAACCTTTGCCAAACTAAAAACAACAATGAAAGAAATGGAGCGAAACCACAAGGTAATGTATCTGGAGATATAAGCCTTGAAACTGGGGCCCAAAAATTGTTATTCTTTTTTATTCGTACTGAATTTTGCTTTGTTTTGTTTGCTTTATTTCTATAATATTTTTTCTCTTTGCTATTCTTCTTGGTATTAGGTTGCTAATAGTTAGCAAAATTGACAAGTTCCTTTTGTAAAAGACTGATAACTGATAACATTATTAAATATTTTCTTTCCACAGACTTACGTCAACCTTAAACAATACAACAAAAGCTTGTACCGCGCAAATGTTGAAGACCTTACAGCTGAATGACTGCTTTGCCTGCTCTGCCTGCTCACTTTTTAGTCTAGATGGCTTTTGTCGTGTAGACAGCTACCGTGTTATTCTTAATTAGTTTACGACGCCTTTTTATAAGTTTATTAGTCGGGTGAGTGCAGCTACCTTATCCAAAGATCTTTGACCACTGCCAGTGTGCAGCTTGGGGGGAAGATTGAGAAGCCTTTATGAGGTTCCATACAGACTCCCCTTCTCTTCCAAGCCCATGCCCGTTTAAAATCCCTCTTAGCAAAAGCACGAATTACTTTCACTGATTTTAAAATCGGGATTTTTCAGCAAGTTTTCTCTGCTGATTTTACCTTCAATTCTGAAAATCAAATGTTTTAATGTCTTATTTACTCTGGAGGTGAGCGGTTGTACTTCTTCACTGCTGGAAAAAAACATTTTCGATTTTGGATTCACATAATAATATTGCTGGATAACTGAATGGTAGAGTTGATATTTTAATAATTAATGATTAATTGACCATGTTAAGTCGGCCTGGTCTATAAACGTTTTTTTTTTTCCATTTTTTTTTCTATTTTTTTCGCACAAGAAATGAATGCGGGGAAAATCGCTCAAGCGATTAAATCATGTTTTAGCAAGAGGTTTCAGCCAAGTGTTCTAGCCTAGATTTTGAATTATCGTTACATTTACAAAGTGCAAAAATATACTTTTATAAACAAATTAAAGTTTTCCCGTAAGAAATCATTTAAACCTTTTCCTCTGACTCGTTACTTGTCCTGCCTGTCAGCAATTTTACTCCTTCCCATCACTCCACGCGCGTCGAGAGTCAAACAGTTGTCGCTGTAGCCTGCGAAAACAGCCGTCCTTCTTCGCTCCCGGCCCGAGTGGCGTTTCGCGTGAAGGACGTCTGCGATTCACCGCAGAAAATTCCATACTGATGACGAAAATCTGTCCCGATCTGGTCATGAGCGCTGATTGGTTCGATCGGTAATTATGCATTATTAAGTCCGTAAATATGCGGGACAGGGAAAATACACACCAAAACAAATCTGGCGTCTTGTAATTGTAGCGGTGGTTTGTGTAAAATGGGGTTAACAAGCCTACACGACTTCGACGGTTTGTGACATCTGTACATTTTCCGTTCACTGTTCGGTTACTCGACCTTTTTGTCGCTTCACTCGAGTTTATGAAGGGCACTTCATGCTGTGTTATAAGGAGGAATTTTAAGAAGAGTTGAGCCGTTAGACTGTGCCATGGCAAATTTTTAGAGGTCATAAGTCTACATGATTTCCGCTGTTATCTGTGTGTTACTTCGTGGATTTTGACACCTCCGTAAACAACTGTTTGAGAGTACAGAACTGATATCATATTTGCCCTCGTACCTTTTTCTTCAGAGACGCTGTAGCTTTACTTCGAGAAAGCTATACACCGTTGTCTAGTGAAATTCTAATTTTTCTTTCAGCTATCTGATCGAGCTTATGTTTTTCAAGCTTGATCTAACGACATGCAACTGTTGACGTGCAAGTCTGTTGAATTTGTCTTTGTTCGGCTTAGTCAAGACCATGGTTTCGATCTTCCATGTGGATCTCATCAGTTACCGGTATTTGTAAAATACTCCGTACGTCTGAAGTTATTAGCGTAACTCGTGCATTCGTGAGAAATGTAGGCCGTTTGCGGCTTGGCACAAAACCTTTCGTGACTGCAAATGATAATTTATTCAAGATTATTAAGTTCACGCTTACGTCATCAGTATGGAATTTTCT
>JAHPZR010051516.1:0-5000 GCA_019787425.1 Platygyra sinensis | reverse complement strand
TCATCGTGCCTTGTGAAGTTTTGCTGGTTTGGAATCATAGCACAAGCAGGCAAGTTTGAGTTAATGCAGTTAAGTCGAAGGGCATTAAATCCATCAGTCTGGTGAGTTGTCTGGTACATTCTTCCAAGTTTTAATGGTCATTTCTTGAACATTTGACAGCCAAAACACGGCAACCGATCGGCCGTGTAAATTTGATTTGAACAGATTTCGCTTCGCAGACTATAGCATATAAGCTTAGTTGGCGTTTAATTTTATTGCACATCTTTTTCAAAAAACAGAATGTGATTTTGAGAATTTTACTGTAGTAATTAAATGCAAAAATTATTTTGAAAAACGTTTACTGTGTATTTTGTTGCATAAGATTTTGTTGTCTTCGCTTGAGCTCCCTCGGCAAGGTCGTCTAGCTCACTAACATCGAGGTATGCAAAGCGCTGTTGTTCTTCTTTCTTTTGCTTTCTTTCCACGGGTCTGAGGGAAAGAGATGGTCAATCCCCAAATCAAAACTTGGAAAAATTTTCTTCATTTAAATTCCTTAATATTTGTACTTGAGAGTTGAACTATCCGCTTTGAAATGGTTTTAAATTGTGCCGGGGAAACACAGAAAGCGTGACGTGACAACCATGTTTACATACTCTCATGCAAACACGCCTCTCGGCCAATCAGAGCGTGCGTACTATCTTAGTTATTTTATAAAATCAGATTACTGAATGAATTTCTTGATGTTATCGTCTTCCACTTCCTCTAGTCCATCATTCTCAACGGAGTTCCTCTGACTTCAAAAGTCTTTTACCAAAATATTTCGTCTTGATTTAGAACATAGCACATCTGAATATCGGAGTTGGTCACTTTTCCCTCCCTCTAACGGGCCACTGTCATTACACAGTTCCTGTGTTAAATTTCCTGTACCCCTACTTCCATATCCTTTTTGAATAACATTTTGTGTTCATCAGCAACGACGACATCAATAATTTAGTTGCACTAAAACAGAAAAAAGCAAAATTACTTTACAAAACTTGGATCCTATTTCTGAAGATTGGTAACAGGGCATTATTTCGATGAACGTGCACGTGATTGTGATAAATTACAACATTACCTAGACGAGTATAGTTAAACATCAAAAAAGATGTATATTTTTGTCACAAATGATTTTCAATATTTTTAATGCTTTTCGTTAACTTATCTCTCAACGCATTATTTCCTTACAACCTTCATCATGAGAAGTGCAACTGATGCCATGCCAAAAAAATTGAAAAATTGTTAAATCCATAATAAGTATAACTCAATTAAACAAAACAGTAAAACTTTCTAGAGCGAAGAGATTTAAGTACAACTTTGAAAATTCTGATGACAGAAAATCTTTTCTAGTTTACTGAATAACTGAATACACTATTTACAGCCAGAACACTTTAACTGTTTTAGAATAAAAGTTCTAAAATGGCCGCTACAAAATTTAAGCGAAATGAATCTTATTTATTTGAGACAATTCAAATAATATAATTAATAATTTCTACCTCAATATATTTTCTTATGTCACATTCAAAAGGCATTGATATGTTTCTTTTAGCTTCAACTGGACCTAGGCCATTGGCTGTTGGTCATAATTCAGACTAATTACATAATTAAGTTTTTCTAACTACACCGAACATAATTTATACATAAAACAATTACCATTGTTCTCTGGGAGGGGGAGGGGGATGTATCAGACCATGGGAATGAAGGGGTAATACCCAGGGGTTTCAGTTAGGGCCGGGCACTTGGCAAATTGACTATCTGTGAGGATGAGTCTGCCCGCCTGGTTTGACCATATGGAGGAACTAGAGTTTTCCTTACAAAGAAATACAGTTGAAATAATTGTCTGCCTGAGAATGACCTCCTGTTGCTGAGAACGTTAATGATACCACCAATAAACCAAAACATCCCAGACTTATAAATTGTCATTAATAATTGATTATTATGAGACTGGTCAAATGAAAAGTAGGAAAAAAACTTGAGGTTGGTCCAATTTCTTTCACATAAGACACTTCACATAGACCACAATAGGTTGTTACACCTGTCCATAAAGCTGTAGCACAACACAAAATCCCCTGCCTTCAATTCTCGGTCCAGGCGCTAAATTCTCTGTCTTTCCCTAACTTGTGAAAACTTGAATAGAGTGAATATAACTGACCAGATTAAAATCTGCACTTCGAATAAACACACAAGTAAATATAACAAAATAAGACGCTACATAAAACCTAAACCGTGTTTGTACTTTCACTGAAAGCCGCCATAACCTTTTTGTATTATTAAGGACAGTGCTGCTTAAGTTCAAGATAAGTTCAGAAACATATTTTGTAGGTTTACATGAAAAGTGCAAATTCAAGGGTCTTAAAGAAATAGAAATAAGCAGTTGTATTGAAATTCATACTTCACTGATCTGCAGTGTGGAAGCCTTCAAATAAAAACTATTGAGTAGTACTCTCAGTGATGTGGTACTAGTTATTATGCTGTACGTGCGGGTTCTAGTTTTTAAATCTGTGGATGAAACCCTGGTGTGTGACCATTCAAATAAAAGCTATTGAGCAGTACTTTCATGTGGTACAGCACAAGATGGTTGTAACCTTTACGTCTGTGGAGGAAATCCTAATGTGGGACCATTCATATGAAGGCTATTGAGCGGTACTCTCAAGTAGCACTGTTTAATGCTTTCACGTGATGCTGTTTATCCTGCTATGCAAAAGTGGTTGGAACTCTTTATGGCCTTGGATGAAACCCAAGCACCAGATGTGGTCATTCAATTTAAAACTATCATAAAGTTTTACGTTTCTAGATGCTTTTGTTTTAAAACTGAAAGAAACAAGGGTAGCATCGGAAGTAAAGTATTCAAGGTTCACGCTCTCGATGACATGGCACCCAATCCAAGATCTCCTTCACTCATTTGGTCAGTTGGCTCATTACTGACAATACTGTCACTTGGCGGTCTGACCATCACTCCACCAGTGAAGGTAAGTTCACCATTTATGTTGATCATATCTTCATCGCTATCTGCTGGCCCAGAGGGCCCCTGTGTGAAATAAAACCCGTAACCATTACATTACAGTGAGGGTATCTGCAGTCATACATGTAATTTTTCTTACAAAATTCTTACAAAATTCAAACGTTAGCAGCGCTAATTTCTACAAATAAGCTGCTTCGTACAAAATTTCCAATCATTTCAGCCATTTGCTGTTCTTTTCTTCTTCTTTTCTCAAAAAAAAAAAAAATTATCTTCTTGCGCTGTGTTCCTGACTTCAATGTCAAATGATTGCAATGCTATCAAAATCCAGCGAGCTAACAACGATTAAACCTATAAACTACGAACGTGTTACCCAAAAAAGTCGAATTTTAAAGATCCCCTTTTAAGATTAAAAAATCTTGTCAAATGAGAAAGAGCCAACACAAGAAAAGTTGTTTAATGTCTGCTGTACCTTTGGTTCAGGTGTTCTCGATAGACATCTGGCTAAAGGACCACAACAATCTGGTAACGTTTCTGTTAGAGATTGACCATAGTTGGTAAAAATAGGCTTCATAAATGTGACATTTGTCAAGGAAATAAACTTTTAACAGTTTCATCGTTAACCGCAGTAGCTCCCGTTTGGATGAATGTTTACAGTATGCATGTACATGTACATTAATTCCATTTCATTGATTCACAATTAATGGTGAGCACATTAAACAAGATTCACAGCACGATAACGTTAACAGTAGCTCTTTCTCAGTAACGTTCTAATACGTTCTAATTAACAATTAGGCCCATGAAGCGAAGCCGAATGGGCCATTGACCCGTGGCCTTTGAGGGCGAAGAGTCTAATTGTTTTAGTATCACCCAACTAGTCGGACAGAAAAGGCAATAATAAAGTTAGCAAATGCAAGTTGACGAAATATTTATTTGGGGAAAAAACGAAAGAAAAACTGGCGAATTTCGCTACTCGATGACTATTGCTAATAGTCCCCTAGTAGCGTACCCAATCAAAATGCAGGATTTCCAATAGTCCACTATGTTTGATACTAGCTCTTAGCTAATATCAAAAAGACTAATTATGTTATCTTCAAACCAAGACAGAGAATAGCTAATCATGATTTTAACGTTTTCTTTGGACTTCATTTACTAAAACAAACAAATGTAACCAAATTTCTGGGTGTCTATCTTGATGAGCATCTTACTTGGAAGCATCACATAAGTTTTTTATCAAAGCAAATCGCAAAATCAATTGGTATTATATTTAGATCTCGATTCCACCTTTCCTCAAGAACTAAGCTAGCCTTGTACTACTCACTGATTTACCCTTATATCACTTATTGCAATTCTACTTGGTCCTCTACATATGTTTCCAATTTAAATAGAATATTTTACTTGCAAAAGCGTGCTGTGCGAGCGATAACAAATTCAGATTACCGAGCGCATTCTGCTCCTCTATTTGCAAAGCTAGGCATCATGGATATTTTTCAAATAAATTCATTTCAAATTTCTAAGTTCATGTTTTATTATCATAATCAGTTATTGCCTTCAATGTTTTTGAATTTATTTGAAACAAGCCGCCAAGTGCATAATTACGGTACTAGAATAGCGAACAATTACCGGCCACATTTTTGTCGCACTAACATCAAACAGTTTACAATTCTTTATCAAGGTCCAAAAATCTGGAACTCTCTTCCTGGATCAATTATTAATTCATCTAGCTATTTGAACTTTAAGAAAAATATGTTAGGGTTTCTTTTTAAAAAAAAACTGAGTTAGTTATGCCGCACAAGCATTGCGTAAGATTATTTAGATTAATGATAGGCATATGAGGGGGCCCCTCTTATAAGCCTGGTGGTTTCTTGGGGTCTCCTCGCCACAGTTATTGCTATAGTAAAATTCATTCCTCTTTACTTACATTTAACGACTTTTTTACTGTTACTCTAATTTGTAATATGTATATAACTGTGTGGCAAATTAACATTCATTCATTCATTCATTCATTCATTCATTCATTCATTCA
>JAHPZR010051514.1:0-15171 GCA_019787425.1 Platygyra sinensis | reverse complement strand
AGATCTGACTGTAAGCTCACAAATTAAACTGATGCACGTCCGACTTCCAGCTTATTGAAATAATGTAAAACAATTTTTCGTAATATCACATACCTGTTCCGTCATTTTTTCCCTTCGGTTCATCCAAAATAACTCCGATCCATTTCCCCGATGCAAACATGGTCGCCCCAACATAAGCAACTGTTCCCACCAGTCCTTTGCCAACAACCTCCACTCGCATTCCTGTTTTCGCGTTTGGCCCCGACATTCTGTTGTCGATTATAGATATAGCAGCAACTATTTCTTTCCAATAAAAAAGAACCTTTTTTATCACCCAAATGAACTATTTAGGTATGGAATGTATTGCATCTCTTGCTTAGAGCACTCCTTTTCAAAATGGCGGCTGAAGTGTTGTTTCCATCCCTTAAATCGACACTGACACTTCAGTGATATTTACACAATATGGTTTCTAAAGAACTACGAAGAGGACCCCCGGAAGGTCCCCAAAAATATTTTGGGGAGACGGGCTCGATAGGCTGAAGGGGACCAAAAATTTTGTTTACATATGGTGAACAAAGATCAATTGTGTGTGATTGCACTCGTGAGAAGAGAAGACTAATTTTTTAGGTTTCACTTAAAATGGTTGCTATGGAAACCAGCAACACCTTTTTGAGGCTTTAAATTTAAAGCATTGATACCATTGACATCAGCAGTTCCATCCTCAGAGACCCAGGCGCAGTTAGTGGGGGCGAGAAAAAGTCTAAACGCACGAGAAAAAAAATTCGGGCGAAGAAACGTAAATAACAGGAAAGAACGATAGCTGGCGGCCACATATCGTAGTACTTCACATTGTTCTTACATGACATAGGTCAAGTATCCATTGTAACCAGGCCTCGGTAAATTTCAAGATGGAGGGGAGAACTGAAGCTGAAGGTAATCATTCAACTTTAAAACTTCGGACAATGCACTTCTAACCCTGTGATTTGTTCACTGGCTCTAAATTGTCAACCATTATATCTGTGTTAGACCGTGTAGAGAAAATGAGTGTAGCAGGTGTCGCTTAGCTCATAATTTTTCGGTAGCAGGGCCGGGGAATATTTGGTTAGGCTACGTACGTAAACTCCGCTTATTCTTGGGTTGCACCGTCATGCGTTACGCAGTTAAAAAGATAATTGGACAACCATTCAGTGAATAAACTCAAGAAATTATTATTTGATCTGGAATTTTCCCGATCTTCAAATGTTTGTCGAAATATTTTGCACAAATTTATGTACCGGTCAATTCCAAAACCGCCCATCCCCCCCCCCCGGTCAAACCCCCGGGGCATTTAACTTTTTTGAAAAATTTTGGTCAAATTTCCCGCTATGTTGCCAGTTTAGACAGTCAAATGCCCCACACGTTAGAGCTTCAAAGAGGGTCAAATCCCCCAACCTCCAGGGAAAACAGAGTCGCTTACCTTTGGAAAAAAACAGAATCGCTTACCTTTGGAAACAAGTTCTGCAAAATTTTCAGCCACTACGAATATCTTGTTCAGCTTGTCTTCCCTCCACGCTTTAAACAAAGGCATATTTCACGCTATAACTATATAAAACGATAACAACAGTAAAACCCACGTGGAATCAACAAGAGCAATGACCCGAGAACGCGGCTCACGTGCTGAATCAAAGAATCGCGAAATCCTTTTGCTTCCGACTGCTAACAGACGTTTTGACAAGAAAGTCAAATGCCCCACTGGGCGGGCCTCATTTCGGGTCAAATTCCCGACTTAACGGAGCTTAACCGGAGTCAAATGCCCAGGGATTGCCCAGGGGGGATGGGCGGTTTTGGAATTGACTGGTACATTACAGAACCCAGCATAAAGCTGCCATGTTGGTGAACCTTATTACATATGAATTTTAGATTGAACTACACTATGTCTTCATTGAAATAACCTTTGGGCATGGAAAATTAATGGATTTTACAATTCGTGGAAGAATAAACTGACTGTAAATTAAATTAAAAGAAATTAAAAATATAGGTTATCAAGTAATAGAAAGTTAAGGGTTAATATACACTCAGACTTTTCACTTTTTTGGAATCTGTTTAGGGTTTGGGCAACCCTAAAACCCGGAAATCGGAAACCAGAATTCGGAACCGGAATCCGGAATCCGGGATCCGGAATCCACAAGTCAAAGGAAACGTCAAGTTCTTCAAACTCATGAAAATTATTTTGCATAGCTTGTGCCGGTAAAAAAAATAAGACGCTAAGCAAAAAAACCCTCAAACTTAACTAACCTTTTTTAAAACAAAAACTTCCCTCTATGAGGGCTCTGATTATGAGAATCTAAATAAAGTGCGTCTGAGCAGGCTCTAGTGTCTAGTGCTTTATGCATTGGACTTGAGCGAGAGCCTTCTCGCGGGCTCTCCGCTGCGTCCTTTGGCCCAAACACGAGAGCCTGCTCGCAGGCACGCAGGCTAAGTTATCCATCTTTCGTTCAACTTGGTACTACTGAGAGTGCGGGGTTCTTGTCTAGATCAATAAGCTCTGAGAAGACTAGGGGTAGCACAATAGCAGCAACCTATTGCAGTGAGTTTCTAGCAGTCTTTTAACGTCTTTTACCACATGAACACATGTTTTTAAAAAAACATGTGGTTCAATCCGTTCGCAAGCGAAAAGTAGACAACATTTCTATAAATTGTTTTGATACGAAGGCCAGCAGCAATATGTGGTGGTGATTTGTAACAGTATCAGTGTGGATATAGTGTTCATCTGGAATTAGTTTCGTATCTGTTGGAAAAAAAATATTTAGAATAGCCAGGTTAGCCTTTGGATATCGAAAACCGTCAGTGTACTGGGCTGTTACTGACGGAGACCGTGTTCTCTATCTTGTTCAGTTTCTACTAGATACGAAGGCCAAATTGATACCTCAGGTAAATTGCAGATCACTTATTAAATAAAGAGGCAACTACCAGCAAGCTTACTTTAGACCCTCTCAGGGTGCTTGGAATCATATTACGAGGCACTTAGTACATTCTCCTAATCATAGCCCTCACTAGTAGTAATGGTTGCATGAATTTTAACAGCCGGGAAATTTTTGTTTCAAAAAGATTAAGTTTGAGGGTTTTTTTTCAATTGGCCTCTTAATTTTTTTACAGGCAAAAGTTATGCGAATTTGAAGAACTTGTTTTCTTTGATTTGTGGATTCCAGGTTCCGCTTCCGGATTCTGGGTTCCGGTCCGGAATCAGGTTTCCGATTTCTGAGTTTTAGGGTTGCCCTTAGCCTACGTGTAGCCTTACCCTCCCCCCAAGGAAAAACGGGAGGGAGGGAACGTCTAGGAAAAGCTGACACAAATCGTGTTATGTGACGTCAAAGTAATATATGTAAGTTATGTAAATAAATTATATTTTCCGTGAAAGAGCGCCAATACTCTTGTCCTCACGCAGGCAAAGCCTCGTAAATATTCATTGTTTGGAGATTTTTTTGCAAGTCACTGTCCCATCTCAAGTGTAGATTGTGTTTTAAAGATATTGAAAAGGATTACGAGCGATTTTGGTCAGAAGCAAGAAGACAATCTTTGATGTAAACGTCGCACTCGCAAATTTGGAGTTCCATGTGCACGCTGCATCATTTGTAGGCAGTGTCATGGTCTCCTCAAGAAGAGGAATAATTTGCAGCAGAACCTACAGAACCTCGGAGAATTACAAAAATCTATGCGAATCAACTACGCCACAACTTTGAAGAAAGCTGGCCTTGTTTTCTAGCTGAAAAATTCGCGTAAAATGGGTTTGAGTGATGGCTTACACGACTCCTACGGTTCATGGCATTTTCATTTGCCGTTTTCTTTTCGGTCTCGACCTTTTTGTCGCTTCACTCTTGTTTATGAAGGGCACTTCATGTTGTGTTATAAGGAGAAATTAGAGCCGCGTCATCAGATCGTGCTACGGCAAATTTTTAAGACAGAGGTCACAGGTCTTGCATAATTTCCGCTGTGTATATCTGCATGTCACTTCGTCGAGTTTGACACCTCTATAATATTTGCCATGTGTTAGTGCATTGTTTTGGCTCATTTCTATTGCAAGATATGTTTTTAAGTCTCCACGTATTTCCTTTTGAGGGAAAAAATGTGACGTTTATTGTGAACGTGTTGCTTACCGCCTTGCATTCTATATTCAGTGACGCCGGGCTCGGCTGTGATTAGAACAGTTGCATGCACAGTAGAGTCAGTAGATCGATAGCTTCTTTTTTATCACGAGTATCACATGTATCCCTCGTACGTATTTCTTCAGAGATACCTTAGCCTTACTTCGAGAAAGCTATAGGCTTTTCTAGAGAAATTCTTACGTTTCTTGCAGCTATCTGATCAAACTTATGTTTCTGGAGCTTGATGTATAGGTTTATTCCTCCTTTGATCATTCTGGTACCACAGGACTCAAATGTAGCTCTTTACGCGCAAGTCTGTTGACTGTGTTGTGTGTTGTATATGCCATTGTACGTCGTATTTCTCTATTCCAAATGTCTCGCAAACCTCTTTTATAGCTGCGATGAACGCTTCGCGAGTTTGTGTAGCTTCTGACATTCCGTCCGCCACTACTGATATTCAGTACTGGTCATGAGAACGAGGCAAATCTATTTGAGCCAATAAGTGTTCTTGAAAGTATTGCTTGCCGCCTTTATCCAATAAGAAACCATTATATATTTCCATGCAAAAGCGTGACATCACATAACACGATTTGTGTCAGCTTTTCGTAGACGTTCCCTCCCTCCCATTTTTCCTTGTGGGGAGTGTACGGCTACACGTAGGCTAGGTTGCCCTCAGGGTTTTTAATAAACTCCATAGTTTTAAATGGGGGACCTACTGGTAAAGTCATTCATTGGTGAAATAAAAATTCCCTTTTTTAAGGTATCAGTATACCCCAAAATCGATTATTTTGGGAAATTTTAGTTTTTGGTGTTCCCATGTACATCTCATCGAGTTCTTTTAAATGCAAAAAGTTCCGCGAAAAAAGGTTTCTCCTAGACAAAGTTATAAAGGAAAAACGATTCTATGAATAAATTATCTCTAATTGGAAGCCGTCAACAAGTTGTCATTATCAACTAAAATGCCATTGAAAGTCACGTAAACCGCGGCATGGTTTGTTTTGCGAAATTACTGATTTGTCTGTCACGCGTAATCGATTTGTTTTTGGTGGAAGATGTCTTCAAAAAAGAAACGCAAAAGATCGTGTCCGTTTTCAAATGCGAAGAAGGCACCGAAACGGAAAACCTTGAAAGCATTTAACAAGGAATGGGCTGAAGCGCTCTAACTGTTCTATTTACATTCCTCCTTTATTTCTAAATGTGCGCTGTCATGTTTTCTAAATAGTTTTGGGTCGCAGCCGCTCCGTTCGCCTTCGAGGCCCCAGTTTTTACAACCGAAATATGCCAGCATTTTACGACGCCATGTCATTGTAGACGATTCACCGAAGGTTTTTATCTGTACTCGTTTGCGGAAGATTCAGAAAGAACCGCCGAGCTTTGCCACATTTGCGTGGAAAACTGTTACAATATTCTTTTGGCCGATTTGCAGATACACGGCTGATTCTCTCTGCCCGAAGTTACACACGCACTTCGCTGAAATTCTGAATAGCCCACTAATACTACCGCTGCAACGTGTAAAAGAAGCGTTCTTACAATGATTCTCTCATTTCTTTAAGCATGGTTTCTTTCGCGGATTCACCGTGCGAATTCCCCGCGTTACTTCCTCTATCGCTTTTTTTGGATCTCTTCAGTAGATTTTGCCTTCAGCATCGTTCCAAAACTCGATCTGAGTGAGTGAGTGGAGCGGCGGAACAGGGAGCTTTGTTGGTATTTGCTGCCAGTAAATACCATTTGAGACCGCTTTGCGGGCCGACTTGTAAATGCGAGCCCTATTGTCTATGTAAGAAGAGCCCTCACTTTATCAATCAACAGGTAATTACTTTTCAATCATTTGAGATCTAATCTCCCCACACCGGAAAAACCGCCCTAAAGTGTATTTTGCGTTATTTCTCAAAACTAAATCTCATCAAATGAGGCGCACGTTTCCAGTTCGTTTACAGCCAATTTTCATCCATTTTCGCTGAAATTTGGCAAGAATGTTGCCCGATAATGTGGCAAAAAAACCGTGTCGGGGAATTTTAATTTTTTGACTCCTTCGAAAGTAATGAGCATTTAAGCAAAGGCAATGAGTGTTTTTTAAAAACTTAAAGTTTAACAGCGTATAAAAAACAAACCAGACGAGTAATCAAAATTCCCCGACACGGTTTTTTAGATCAAGGTGTGAAGAAAACGTAGCGATGTCGCTCGCTTTCTCCCGTTAAATTCTGACCGGAAACGAACTCAATTTGTGAAACTACATACTTTTGGGAAATGATCACTATTTTAGGAAAGGGTTTTATTTCTTGAATTAAATCAAGTAATTATCGAAATCTGCAATTATTAAGCTTTCAGAAAATATATACTTTATTGGGGGTTTTATGAGACGCGCGACCGTGAAAGAGCGACAACGCGAGGTTGTCATTTGGGGTATACTGATACCTTAAGAGGTATTTCAATTTTTATTCTTTTATAATTATTATCTTATTTTAAGTGGCCTTTTTTGTTTTGAGCAGTTAATTAACTAAGGCTTGTTTATTTGCTAAATAGCAGAGGAAGAGGGAGACATGGCCCGGGTGAGGCATCGTCAGCGCCGTGGAATGCTCAAGATGTATTATGGTGTTGGTGAAGAGTCTGGAAAGTCAGCTGTCATTGATTCCTGTGACATCAATGGTGCACATTTCAAGCCTGAGGCATTTTTGGAAAAGCTTTTCAAAGAGAAATCACTAACAGAGCTTCTGGATAAAGAAACAGATATTTCCAAACGTAAGGATGAAACACATGTTTTGTTGAATGCGTGAACATTCTTTTTTTTCTTAATTGTGGCCACCAATAAAATGAGAAGACAAAGTAAAGCCTGGTCATCTGGGGCAAGTACATTCTCCTTCTGGGCAAGTAACTTTTCACTCTTTAAGGTTGGCACACACGATGGGACTAGTCCCTGCGACTAGTCCCTGCAACAAGTCCCAGGGACTAGTTGCATCGTGTGAACTGGCCATTTTTGCCACAAAATCTAGTCGCAGGGACCAAAATTTGGTCCCTGCAACTAGTCCCACAAATTCAAACTGGTTTGAATTCGTGGGACTAGTTGTAGGAACTAAAGTTGGTCACTGCGACTAGATTTAGAAGCAGTTCACATGATGCGACTGGTCCCTGCGACTAGTCGCAGGGACTAGTTGCCAGACTAAGTTGCGACTAGTCCCTGCAACTTAACTTGCTGCAGGGACTAGTTGCAGGGACTAGTCCCATCGTGTGTGCCGACCTTTACTTGCCAGATCAACAAAGGATCAGGTAAGTTTTCTACCAAACAAATTATTAACTAAAGGCTTTCCCAGAGCATGCCTCCCACACTAAATAAAGTGAATATAAAAGTGTGTGCCATTTCTTAAAAAATATTCTCATTTTTTTGTAGAAATCAGATCGTTAGACAGTGAGATGCAAACCTTGGTGTATGAAAACTATAACAAGTTTATCAGTGCTACTGACACCATAAGGAAGGTAACTGATACACGAAATAGTGATTTTGTGCAAATGAATCCCCAGCTGTCTCAGGAGAGATGTGTTGACCTAAAACTAATTCTCCCAAATTGCAGAAAAGTGTGAACAAAAGTAAGAAGAATTTGATACTGACCATTAAATTTATTAATTTCACATATTTGTTATTTACAAAGATGAAACATGATTTCAAGAAAATGGAGGAAGAGATGGATAAGCTGGCAGCAAACATGTCGACAATCACAGAGTTCAGCGAGAAAATAACTGGAACCCTTCAAGGAAAAAGACAGCAAATAACTAAGTTATCAGGCGTTCATACACTCCTGAAAAAGGTGTCATGTACTTAATTTTTCTCTTGGTTTTCAGACATAATTTTACAAATTAGTGTGTACATTGTGCACATTTACTGTTAGTAATCACTGTCCAAGCTTTTTCATTATTTTAAAACAATCTAAGTACAAACAGAGAGCTATTTTGCAAAGAAGAATCCAACTGTTGCATTTTTTTTCTCTTGTAACAGCTTCAGTTTCTCTTTGAGTTGCCATCAAGACTAAACAAGTGTGTTGAAATGAAACAGTATGGACTGGCTGTGAGGTACATTTTGGAAATTTTTACAATAAATCTATAATAATTATTATTTCACGGGTGATAAAAATCATTGGAGTCTGTTTACCTTTTGTGGTTATTTGTTTGTACTTGCAGATATTATACAAAAGCAAGAGATGTCCTCCACCATTATAGCCACATGCCATCATTTCATGGCATCCATCAGGACTGTGATGAGATTGTAAAACAGCTGATAATTCAATTGAGGGAACAACTCAGGAATCCAAAGGTTATAAATTTCTCAGTGTTTTGGTCTCTCTTTGTATGCCTTTTTAAACCAAACATAAAATAATAAATAAAATGTAGTCAGAAATGCCTAGGAAGTGTCGCACCAATGATCTTGCCAACCGTAAACAGCCTCACCACCAATGAACTCACAACCAAGCAAAGTCTTATCACTACCAACCAGCAACAAGGAGATAATAGACCCTATGCAAAAATGGCTGCCTTTAAATTATTCTTTTGTTCGTATTTAAATTAGCCTCACTAACCTCGTTTTTGAGACAAAAATTGTAAAGAATTTGTTATCCCGAACGAGGTTAGTGAGTGTTCCGATAGAAAACGAAGAATCCAAACCGAAGAATAACTTGCAATCGTATAACAGTAGATTTTATTCGATCTGAAATCAAAATTATACAAACATATTCTATTTTCTAAGTGTAATCAAGTAATTAACAAGTGAAAAAGGAAAAGGGCGAAATATATGCCCACGACAACCAAACATTAATGAAAGCGCAACCATGCGGTTCGTAATACAAACTTAAGTACAGCAGATCACTGATATTCTATAACAAATCAAAGACTAAATTAACAATTCAAGGGTAACTTTCCATTCACTTACTTCTATGGCGAGTTTTCATAAATGTCCTTGGATACGTTAAGCATAAATCCGGGCAGCAGCTAAAAACGGTAAACACTTTTGTCCTTTCAGTACGGCTGTCGGTAAAAACTGAATGAAACTAAACTACTCAATTAAATTTGAACAAAACATGCATTCTTGCGGTTCCTCTCAGGCATGTGCGGTTTTCAGCTTTCCTGTTTTTTGTTAACTAAACTAAATTGTTCACATACGTTCATTGATTCACTTAACACTCTCCGCCCCGATGAGGGCAGTGTCCTCATCTTCAAAACTTTAATCTTCGTATCCTTCTGCTGGATAGATGACCACTATCTTGGTGATTGGCCTCTGGTACTCGGTGGTGGGTGTTTTTAACTTCACGTTACGTACTCTGCCATCCTTTCCTGGGTACACATTGATGACCCTGCCTATGGTCCATTTTCCGCGTACAGCATTAGGATCTTGGACAATCACCACGTCATCTACCCTTACATTACGTTTCTCCGCGTTCCACTTCTTTCTGGGAACCAGCGACGGGAACACGTCTCGGGTCCAGCGTCTCCAGAACGTCTCAACGATTTTCTGTACAAATTCTATCCTGTGTCGAGGGTTGTTTGTTTCCCGAAACGGTCCTTGCGGAATTGTTGACGACGCTCGTCCGAGAAGCATGTCGTTAGGGCACAGGTAAGATCCATCGTCGGGATCGTTAGGAACTCGGCCGATAGGGCGTTGGTTCACCAGGTTAGCTACCTCCAATAAGCATGTATAGAATTCAAAGGGAGTTAGAACTTGCTCCCCGATTGCAATTTTCAGGGCAATCTTGGTACTCTTCACTAGAGATTCTGCACAGCCATTTTGATGAGGTGCTGCTGGGGTCGCAAATTGCCATTTCATTCCTTTCTCTGCATTGAATTCCTTCAGCTGTTTGATATCCCATCCTTTGATCATCTCTCGAAGCTCACGTTCTGCGCCTACTAACTGTGAACCGTTGTCGCTCAGCATCAAAGCTGGTTGGCCTCTGATGGCAAAGAATCTTCGGAGTGTCTGAATGAATTCCATTGTTGAGTAGTCTACGGCGACTTCCAGATGTACTGCTCTCGTGTTCAGGCAAGTGAAGATAACTCCATAATGCTTTGCGGTCTTGTTCCTGCTGATTTTTACTTTGTAAAGGCCAAAATAGTCGCATGCTGTGTAATAGAACGGAGGCGTGAATGGTTCCAGGTGGCTTCTTGGTAGATTTGCCATAAATTGTGTTTCCGCCTTTGCTTCCAATTCTCGGCAGGTTACACATCTGAACTTTACTGACTTGGCCAAATCATGAGCTCTTAAAATCCAGAATTTTGTCCTGATCTTCGCCACTGTTGTTGCCACTCCTGCGTGTCCGATCTGATGGAAGTGCCGGGTTATCAGGAGAGATATCCAATGGCCTCGGGGGAGCACAGCAGGGTGTTTGCTATCATAGGAAACCAAGGCTTCATCTACTCGACCACCAACTCTGATAACTCCATTTTCGTCTGTAAAGGGGCTTAACTTTTGCAACTCTCCTTTCCGTAGGCGGTCGTGAAGAGTTTTCTGGCTTTCTTTAACCCAGTACTTCTCGGCTTCCTCCAGTTCTTGAGGCACGAGTGGTCCATCGCTCAATTGGACCTGGTGTTCCGACTTTTCAGTCAATTTCTTCGTTCGGCATCGTGCTTGTAAGTTCCAGATGAACCTCAATACATAGGCGCTTGCTCTGACAAGTTTTTGCCAACTGGAAAACTTCTTGCAGTCGATGACTTCGGGTGAGCGGGTGAACATAGCAACTTGAATTTTACGGCGTTCTTTATCTACCTCATTTTGGTCAGCAGTGGAAGCTTCTTGAGGCCACTCCTCCTCGGAAAGTTGTAGGAATTCTGGTCCCTGCTTCCATCTGTCAGTCAGTCTTTGCGCTGGTATACCACGAGAGACTTCATCAGCCACATTTAACTCTCCGGGCACGTGTCTCCACTGCGAGGAGTCAGAATTGCTTTGGATCTCTGCAACTCGGGCGGACACAAATGGCTTGAACTCTCTCGCTTCACTGCAAATCCATGACAGAACGATATTGCTGTCTGAGAAGAATACGACTTTCTCAAACTGTAGTCGCGATTCTTCTGCTATGGACTGGTATAGCCTGGTTGCCAAAACAGCTGCTTGTAGCTCTAGGTGGGGTATGGTCAGCGGTTTCAGCGGAGCTACCCTTGATTTAGCGGCTATGAATCTTGTGTCATACTTGTTGCTTCCGGTTCACCATCTGATGTAAGCACAAGTTCCAAAGGCTTCGTTGGATGCGTCAGAAAAGATGCAGAGTGTGGGGACTTCAATCGCATCCACCGGGGTGAGGGACCTCTCAAAGGTTACGTGATTCAGGTCTTCCATTTCTTGGAAGAAGCGAGCCCACTCTTCTCGTTTTGGTGACAGTAGCTCTTGATCCCAGTCTAAGCCTTGCTGCCACAGACGCTGCATTCCGATTTTGGCGCGAACCAGAAAGGCTGCTGCAAATCCAACTGGGTCAAAGATTCGAGCAATCTGGCTCAATATTGCTCTCTTGGTTAGGGTAATATCTTTGGGCGGGTTTACGTTGAACAGAAGTACATCCTCAGCATGATTCCAAACAGTTCCTAGTACTTTCTCTTGTGTTGTGCCTTGTAATAATTTCATTTTGGGTTTCTCGTGCTCAGCGATTTCGTTCTCCAGAGACCGGTTTGAGAGCCATCCCTTGACTTGAAATCCACCTTTCATTAACACTTCATCCGGGTCAGTCGTCAGTCGCTTGGCTTGCTCTACGGTGCGAACTGAATCACAAATGTCGTCCATGTAGGTATTGTCCTTCAATACTTGAGCAGCTTTAGGATACAAACTTTTTGATTGATCAGCGGTTTTTCTCAGAGCGATCTGCGCCATGGCAGGTACAGGTTTGTCACCAAATGTCAACACCGTCTTTACATAAATATCAGGCTCACGATTGGTTTCCATGTTCCTCCACAAGTATCGGTGGACGTGCTGATCCAGCTGGGGGATAAGAACCCTGTGGTACATTTTTGAAATGTCTCCAGTTACGGCGACTTCATTTTCTCTGAATTGTAAGGTGACTCCGAAGAGGCTGTTGAGTAGGTCAGGGCCTTTCATCCAATAATCATTCAGTCGGTGACCTTGAAATGAAGCAGACGAGTTGAAAACTATGCGGATGGGCGTTGTCTTTTCAGGTCTCACTACCTCGTGGTGGGCAATGTAGTGGACTGGTCCCTTGTAGGTCTCCAATTCCTGTTTGGTGAGCTTGTGTGCAAAGTTCATTCCAGTCATTTCCACCATTTGTTTGTCATAGGCGGCTGCATGTTCTGGTGTTTTTGAAAGGCGGCGCTCGATTGCTTCCAGCTTCTTCTTAGCTTGTGCTTTGTTATCAGGCAGTTCCTTCGGGTCTCGTTTCCATGGATACGGTACTAGCCACTGGTTACCGATCTTTTGACAGGAGTCTTCAATAACTTTCGCTTCTTTTCGTTCAATCGGACTTAACTTATCGGTCTCACAATTGCAAGGTTTGACTGCCACTCCCATTGTCTCCGTTGACCAAAAGTCAGCCGTGTCGATGGGTGCTGAAACTTTGACATTAAGCACATGGTGAACATGGGCGTGTCCTCTGGGCGTAGCTCCAAATACTACCCAGCCAAGGGGCGAGTGCCTTGCTATGAGGTTAGCTGTTTGCCTTGTTTCCCCAGTGTGTAATCTTGGGTGATCTATTCCGATCAGGATGTCAACAGGCCCGTTACTTCGTCGAAATTCTTCTTTTCCCAATCCAAGGAATTTCGCAACTTCGTTTACTTTAGTGTCGGAGATGTCACTGCTTATGTAAGGTATCCCCACGGCTGTGACTGAGTAACTGGCTTTATTTTCCAGGGACCTGATGCGAAAACGGAATATCTTCGTCTTCATTTTTTCCTCTTCTCCTCCGACCTTTGCTATCGTTATGGTGACATCCTTGCCCTTTAAACCTAGTTCCTCTGCCACCGATAAGCGTATTAGGCTGATTTGTGCGCCGGAGTCTAAGAGCGCATTTCCTTGTTTGCTAGCTCTACTTGATCCAAGGATCTCTACCAAGACGGTTGGCAACATTGTTTCGCCGTTGTTAGCCACAGATGAGATCGCCACGGTGGTCGCTGAATTCGTTGTACCGGCAGTGTATATCAATGGGTGATGAAACAACTTGCACTGGCTTCCGTTAAATATCTCGTTGCACTGGCGTCGGCGGGAGCAGTTTGACACATTATGATCTCAGCCAGCTTGTTTGAGGCAGCTAAAACATCCATGATTTTCTTTGACGGCTCTTAAACGGTCGCTAGGATTCATTGCGATGAATTTTGAATACTGATCCGTCCAGCGAGTTGAAACTTTACATAGCCAGCACTTGTGGTTTGCTGTCTTTTTTCCGTCGCCATAACCGAGTTGACTGATGCTTTTAGGGGGCTGGTAACCACTTCTTAGCGGGGCGGTGGCTCGCATGTGAGATTTCATTTCACTTGTCATCCATGAGATCAACATTTCTAGTGTGGCTTCGCCTTTTGTACTTTCCAGAAAACGTGACCAAACTTTGCGGTCGTCAGAAAACATCTTTTGCTCTATGATGGCTAACATGTGGTTATTGTTCATGTCATTTTGTCTGCCCACTTCCGCAAGGGTGTTAAAGCTTCTTTTTACAAGATGAACCAGATCACAAAACCGCGCGTCATCTCCGTCACGCAATGGTTTGAATCGGGCGATGTCTTGTGTTATCGTATCGGCTACGAACCGAGGATCTCCGTAGATCGAGTCAAGGTACTCCCAAGCAGCATCATAGTCTTGGCCGCTACCTTTGATTAATTCGAGAGGTTTTCCTTGTAAGCTTGCTCTTAGCAGGGTGATAGCGTCTCGTTTGCTGTATCTTGTTTCCACAAGATGTTTGAAGTCAGCTTTAAAAATCGTGTAATCTCTTACGTCACCGGAGAATTTTGGCATTTTTGGTTTTTCCATCCGGAAGGCACATTCATTGCTTTTATCGTTGATTTTGGCTGCTGGACTTGAACTTTGCGATGGAGTGGTTTTTGGGGCATCATTCTCTTCGATCTGGACGGTTGAAACTTCAGTCTTTGATTCGGCTTGTGAGTTCTGTGCTTTCGCTCCAGCATTTGTTTCATTGTCGTGGTTAGCAGTGCTTCCCGTTTGGCTCTCTTGTTGTGTGGCCAATGCGTCAGTGGTTTTTTCGTGTGGTTTTGAACTTCCCTTTGAATGATCCTTGTTTTGTAAATTCGTAACTTCCTTTAAATAGTCTTCGGTGTCAATCTTTAATTTCAGAAAGGCTCCTTGACATTCTTCCAACCATGCCTCTTCGTTCTCAAATACGCTATCGTCCTCTATGAGCAAAGTGTACTCCTCGTGTTTGGAAACAAGCTCTGAAAATGCCGCTTCATATTTTTCAAACGCCCTTTTTACTTCTTCCGCTGGTCGATTTCCTGAGATGAATTATTACAGTTTTGCCTAGGCGGGTAAGCGCTGCCTTGCAGTTTCGTCTTTTCATTTTAGCCTGTTTGATAGCGTTTTCCATTGTCTCTTCACTCATTTTGCTGTCTTCAATTTTCTAGGAACCGTGATTAGCCAGAAATCGAATGATGTTCCGATAGAAAATGAAGAATCCAAACCGAAGAATAACTCGCAATCGTATAACAGTAGATTTTATTCGATCTGAAATCAAAATTATACAAACATATTCTATTTTCTAAGTGTAATCAAGTAATTAACAAGTGAAAAAGGAAAAGGGCGAAATATATGCCCACGACAACCAAACGTTAATGAAAGCGCAACCATGCGGTTCGTAATACAAACTTAAGTACAGCAGATCACTGATATTCTATAACAAATCAAAGACTAAATTAACAATTCAAGGGTAACTTTCCATTCACTTACTTCTATGGCGAGTTTTCATAAATGTCCTTGGATACGTTAAGCATAAATCCGGGCAGCAGCTAAAAATGGTAAACACTTTTGTCCTTTCAGTATGGCTGTCGGTAAAAACTGAATGAAACTAAACTACTCAATTAAATTTGAACAAAACATGCATTCTTGCGGTTCCTCTCAGGCATGTGCGGTTTTCAGCTTTCCTGTTTTTTGTTA
>JAHPZR010051512.1:0-46456 GCA_019787425.1 Platygyra sinensis | reverse complement strand
CTGTTTTCAACCATTTATCCACTGCTTCCAGTGACTGGGGATGAATTGTCTTTTTGATGGACTGGAATAAAGAGAAGAGAAAAGGGGCTTTTAAGATAGAACATTGATCAAATTAGGAAATCAACAAGTGTATTTAGCAGTATTATAAAAGACCTACATGTGGTGATCAATAAATGCAGTGGTAAACTTGCGCTTGTATCTTCAGCACGGCCTAATATTATTATAGATGCATGGTGTAAACCATATTGGGAGCAACTTTTATTGTAAGATTAACTAACACTAGGAAAATCTCATCCCTGGCTTATATTAGTGACACCCTGGTAGTGGAATGTTTATAACACTTCAACATTACAATGTGCACTAGATCTTTACTCTTTGGTTCTCTGAATTACAACTGCGCAAAACACAGTAGTAAGAACACTAGTAATTATTGCAACATTAACTATTTCTTGTAAATGAGTTCACCACTTGCCAGACCACAAATCTCTCTGTGAGTGGAGGTCAAGCCGAAACCACCACCAAGTGCAGTGGCTGAATTATAATGAATTATTTTGAAACATTCTTTTTTATGGGAGTGATCCTACCACATACCTTTTCAAGGGCAACCTTTTTTGCCTCTTCTCTATCTTGCAAAGTGCTCTTATCTATGTAAGGGAAGGTATTTCATTAGGCTCACATTGCATGAGGTTGACTGAAGAATATTGTATTCAGCAAAAAACTATAGTCAATTATTATTACTTTTTGCCAGCTTACCTTGTCCATTTTGGTTTCCCACATGTACAGCAGGCAATGAAGTCTATACATTATGATAAAGTGAGTAAACAGATCAGATTAAATATCATTGTAAGATGGGTAACTCAATACTGACATCCTATTGAAAAGGAAGCTTAAATTTACATTTGCCTTAAATTTGCCTAAGGGGCAATAGTTAGTCCGAACAGGATAAAGGCTGAGATGGGTAAGAAAAGTACCTACAGCTGTATGGTGTACTAGTCTTATATTGTATGAGATTAGATTGCCACCCAGGAGTTCTAGAGAATTAAAAAAACATGATCACTTACTTGAACCAGTGGTGTAAGGTGCCTCTGCAAGGGACTTTTTCTCACAGAGTTAGCAGCTGACTCCAACCTTGGTACTAAATTGTATGCCAAACAACATCCTTGTTAGTATTTACAACACTATTACTCCAATCTAAATTTGTAACAAAAGTACAATAATATTCAAAACTTTACAAGTCTTTGACTTACAGTCATCTTTTTCCCTTGAGAGTGGCTTCATCTGTGCACTGCCTAGGGATCGTTTACTGAGTACAGACATTCTGGACCCTAACTTCCCTCTCTCTGCATCACATCTACCTGTGATTAATTTAAAACAATAATATTTAATTACCCTGATAGAATCTTTCAAGACTAACATAACAACAAAGAAATTATTCAAATAATTCACTAAATGTGTATATACATTGTGCAAATAGCTGACATTCTCCATACATGTACGTGAGTTACAGAAATGTTAGCAAAAAGACCTTCACTCTGTGTGTTCTCTCAATGATAGTTTGCCACCATAGGTCACAAAACAAAAAAAACAAATTTTGCAAGAAAGATCGGCTTTGAAAAAGATGCGACTGCACCATCCTCATCTGATGAAGGGTAAATATATTTAAGATACCAGTATCACCTAACCTGGTGATAGTGGCTGATTAGCTCCATTCTGTTGAATCAGTCGTGGTGGAACATTCCATCCCATGAAACTCTGAAAATGAGATAGCTTTTGCTAATTATCAGCAAGTTACATTGTATAATCCTGATAGAATATATAGTTCAACTTCACCAGGTTGTCTGCCTTTCCCCCTCTAACTGTCCCTGAGTCTCTAGGGATGCCCCTCCTACTCCACTCATACAGGTGGACCCGGCTGATTCGAACTCGGTTATTTTGACTCCCCAGTTTTTTTTTGACTCGAAACCATTTCCTTGGATTTGCCCTTCAGTCATTTACTATCAGCTATTCCGAACTCCTGCTATTTCAAACAATTTTTTGTTTCCCCTGCAAGTTTGTATTGATGGGGTTCAACTGTATGTATTGACACAATTTCACAAAACTTGATTTCAAATTGAGGCAACCTGCGCCTTTTAAAAAATGAAAACCTGCAATATTAAAAAATGTCAAACTTCATCTAGCTCATTGGCTACCAGGATTTTAATTAACATTGGCAGATTTGTAACTCCAATGGAAGCCATTTCTAGTTATTACAGTCATATATAAGGGTCATTTACTTTTGCAGTTGAACCTCCTGTGAGCGACCACCCAAAATGTTAAGCCTAGCTAGGTGGTTGCTTACGAGAGCTTAGACTGCATTGGGTCAAAATTTTGCATCAGTAGTATATGTTAACTGCAGACACTTTATTCCATGTTTTAAAATTAATGTTTTATTCATGTAAAAATAAATTTTAAAAAAAATTACTTCCCATTTGCAATATTTCCTTTGCAATATTTCAGTCTCTTGTACTACCCAGGAATGTGATAATGTAACAGTTACAATGTCAACTTATTATCCAATTCACACTCTTATCTTTCAAGGGTCACTTATGGGGAGGTTAAAAACAAAAGAAAATTTCAAACTTTTAATTAAGGTTGCAGTTGCTTACGAGAGGTGGTCGCTTACAAGAGGTTCCAAATAAAGTGATATGATTGGGAAAGGTTTAGTATTTTGGAAAACTGGTCGCCGAGGAGACGTGATTGCTTCTGGAGGCTCCACTGTTTTAGAGGTCTGAAAAGGGCTTTTATTTTTTGGCTCAGATCTGATATAGGGTTTAAAAAATCACAGATTTTGGTGTGAAATAGGGCAAGGGTTTTGATGACCCCTACCAAACACTTTTGGGGGTACCCTCTAGTGGTAGCGGAATAGTTGAAGGGCTCCCCAGATTCACTCTGTCACCCTGCGAGCAGCCTCTTATCCTTTTTCAGCTGCACAAAGTATATGTATCGTAATAAAGGCTCTGTTAGTAGGTTGTCACTCTACATGCTATCTATGTATACTGATACTGTATGTACTGACTTACAGAACTCGTTCTATTTATACTAATAAAATTGTCATACTGTAAAACTTAAATACTAGTATGAATGCGATGTGATTTATGCATACCCACAAATGTGACCCTCGCGTTGGTGACCCGTGAATTTTCGCTGTAAACAAATCAGGACAAAAGCTTATATTTTTTGGCCTAGACACCGTGTGCTGCGTGACAATTTAAGTCAAAGAGACCTCAATTATTGCAATACACGATTACTAAGTTATTTAACAACATACCGGTACTGAAGCCCCGCTAGCCGCTGAGCCAATTCTTTGATCTCTCACGTCCTTCAGTGTGGCTTTTGTACCAACATTTGTAGTGCCGTATGGGGTTCCAGGCGGAAAAACTCGGGAAGATTCTTGTTTGTACTTGATTTTGATCGATCTTAGAAACCCAGCCGGTAGGCTGTCCGTTCTGGAGTCACCGATTAAATCTATGAGATCCATAACTCACAATTCTCAAGGTTTGTTTTACAATTCTTCGGTCCACTTGCACTCCATTTTGTCGCGTTCGATAGAACCTTGACAACCAGCCTCGTTTTCGTTTCATGTCGAAAGGTGTCAAAAGTTCGCTGGAATGGACTTCAACGGTGGACTGTGAGTGAAATATGACGAGCAGTGGCTGAACAACTTTTTTTCTGTACTTGTATAAGGTAGCGAGGAGTTACCTTGTAGAGAAAAAAAAACAAAACGACCGTTATAAAACTAATCAAATGTATTCAATAGGCGATTTTGGGAGGAGTGTTGTCCATTGCTGCTACTGCCCAAGTGATATGGGTTTACGCATGAGTAAGGTACTGGCCAGACCGTGGGTTGGTGCTAGAGTGTGTCACTTGCTTTTATTGTTGTTTTACAACTAAAATAGCAGTGTATGAGATGAGCTGTCGACAACTAAACGATATATTTTTACTTATGGACAACTACTTGATAACATTTGGTAGTCGATAACAAATAATTGTTGACAACTAAGTGTCTGGACTGTATTGGTTTTAAGATGCATTTTCTTGCCATCCCGGAGCGAAAAAGGAGAGGGCTTAGGAGAGGGTGGGAAGCTGTGAAGGGTTGGATTGTTAGCGTCTTTTGTTGGGGAAAAAGGCGTTACTTAGCAACACGATACTTTGTCTACGTATGTTGCTAATGGCTTATACGCTAGTGAAAACCAGTCCTTACAACGTTAAAGCACTAGCGCATGATTTCGCATTCCTCGTCTGTTCCTTTTTTCGGGTGGTTGAAGTGCTATCTTCAGTTTTACTAAGACAAATTCCATGAGCTCAAGAGAGACTGGAACCGGCTGATGTGCCAAAGAGTAGGGTTTTGTACATTATGCTTTTATTTCCGCACTAAAATGCTCCACCTTAATGCTTCATTTTTTCCACTAAAATGCTCGGTTTCCTACAAAAATGTCACTAAAATGCTCGGTTAATAGGCTTTTGTACATTATGCTTTTATTTCCCCACTAAAATGCTCCATTTTTTCCACTAAAATGCTCGGTTTCCCACAAAAATGTCACTAAATGCTCGGTTAATGCTCATACATGGGGTTTTAATTTTTCAGAATTTTAACGTCTCAACACAATTAACAGTTCAAAGTGCTTAACAAAAACGTATACTTAACATAAAAAGTTAACAACAACGTATGTAAAAGTTTAATACACTAAAAGATAAATTTCTGAATGATCTGTTGCTCTGTTAATCCCTTGTCCCCTTTCGATGACACTTGGGTGAACAGGTTAAGTTAAGGGTGCGTTTCTTTAAGAAAATCCAAGATTGGATTTTTAAATCCGAAAAAAATCTGAAAATGGATTTTGCATTTCTTTACTAAACGGATCAATCCAAGATCTTTCGGATCATGGCATGTCAAAGGAACCGAAGAATCCACTTCAGAGTGGATTCTTCGGTTCCTTTGAGGCACTATGATCCAAGAGATCTTGGATTGATCTGTCTAGTAAAGAAACGCAAAATCCGTTTCCGGATTCTTTTGGATTTAATTTTAAATCCAATCTTGGATTTTCTTAAAGAAACGCACCCTAAGTGTTCATTTTCTCGTAAAAAATAACGATTTAATGATTTTTTCTATATTCTGTGGCCGGGGAAAAAATGTTAATTTTCTGGGAAAATGTCACTAAAATGCTCGAATAATGCTCATTGCTTTTGCCTCACTAAAATGCTCGAAAAAATGCTAGCATAATGTACAAAAGCCTACCAAAGAGTCTCCCGTGAAGGGAAGAGTGCAATCCCACGACGGGAATACGATTCTAGTGCATAACCACATCAGTGGCCAGAGATGGTACTCTCTTTCATTGTCTTTGTCGAGCTCAAATTCAGTGGACATCAGAAATACGGTAGTCTTTACCGGCTGTCTTTGAGGCGGGAGGAAAATAGCAGTACTCCAGAAAGAAACTCTTTGAGTGCAAGCTAGGCAGGTACCAACATTAAAAACAACCCACATTTGCATCTTCTTCATTACAATCTCGACGAGTGAGCTTTCATTCTAATTAGACGCAACCCGGGGATGCAAACTGTCGTCCCTCTTTCCAACTCACTACTAAGACTACTAAACGAGAACACTGAGAACAAAGTGCTGTGCACTGGAAATCGTTTTCTTTTTGCTGTGTATGGTAGATGTATGCCATCGTTGCAAGACGAATAGAGGTTCACCTAAGAGTTACTCCAGCCCGGCACTGAGTCTGACTTTTTGGTTTTAGCTTTTTTGCTTCTTGTTGACATAGTGCGTAGTTACTAACTTCGAAGAGGAGCCGGGAGATTGAACTGCAGTAGAGCTCGATGAGATTGCGACAGGCTGGAATGTTGAAAACAGGAATACTATTGAGATCCATTGATTATCAATGAGTCAAGAATAAATATGCTTTTAACCGCTGAGATTTGAAAGACGGACTCGTATGAGACAACGAATGGTATCGCTGAAAAGGAACTATCTCAATTAGCCGAACCTTTTACATTCCAAATGTTGGTAAATAAAGACTGTATTCGCCACATAGATTAATTAATCCAAAGCAGGTGGGTAACGAACGTTAATGAATTCACGCAATAGTTTGTTAGCTGGGGGAAGCTGAATGTTCAAATCGACTGTACGACTGTTTCACGATTACGTCTAACTTTTCAGTTTCCAGTGAAACCAAATCCGAGTAAACGTTTACTGGACAATCTTCAGGCAACTTTACTGAAAGCTGTCGACGCAGCTGTTCGCCTCACAGCTTAGCTACACCCCTCAAACTTTTAAAACATTAAAATGCTTTTCATTCAATTTTACAGTTTTTACTTGCATTTTTTTTAACAGGAGAAAGTTACTACGAAATCAGTAGTCCGAGTGCGAGTAACTTAAGGCTGAATCGCCGAATACGCTTGCATTGGTCAACTGGTGACAAGATCTTTCTTGAATAGAAAACGTGTCAGGCTTTCCACCGCTCTCGTGTCTGGTCTACCCTCCCCAGCCCTCCCAGCCCTCCCCAGCCCTCCCCAGCCCTCCCCAGCCCTCCCCAGCCCTCCCCAGCCCTCCCCAGCCCTCCCCAGCCCTCTCCAGCCCTCCCCAGCCCTCCCCAGTCCTCCCCAGTCCTCCTCAGTTCTCCTCAGCCCTCCCCAGCCCTGCCCAGCCCTCCCCAGCCCTCCCCAGTCCTCCCCAGTCCTCCCCAGTCCTCCCCGAGAAGAGGGAGCAGCGCGGGCTCCTCTCCCGAACAGCGGCTGCTAATTGAGCCAAAGTCCAAATCAACTTAATAAATATCCCTTCAGCTCCCTAGGGATATGGTTGGCGGAAGTGACAGGAAAGACCACAATAACCTTTGACTTAACGTGGGATGACGAAACCAAAACCACTCGTTCTAGCAAGTTGTGTGCGAATGAAATGGTGTTACAAGTCGTTTGATGGACATTCGGCTAAATGTGGTGAATAACAAGAAAAAAAGAGCAGCTGAAGTTGTACACAACGCAAATTACGAAACCAAAATGCACCCCCACCAGGAGTCTTTATTTTCTGGCCAGTGAGACTGCTCAGTATAAACCGGGTTAAAAGCCTATTTGTTTTATTATACAGCTTTAATATACAGGCTATAACATACCAAAAGCCTTGAGTAAAGGGAAACAAAACAAGACCATTTAGTGCGGTAAGACGAGAACTTAAGTTTCGTTGCGTTACAACACTCGGTTATACTTTTCTTACATAGGCTATATAGGTATGTGCCGCCGCAAGGGGTATGGTTTTTCAGTCGTTTTGGTCATAATATGGTTTTCACGTCACGCAAGTAAGCTTGATATCATGCAAGTGATAAATAAAACTGATCGCTTACCATTCAATAAATTGAGTCAGGAAATTGAAATATCGTAGAAGAGTAATAAATAAACAACGCGCCGAAGTTTCGTTGATGTATGATATTCCGAACTCGAGTTATTCAACAATGGGTATCACTGAAAATTATCGCGGTTCAGTATGGAGACGCCATGTTGGAGCCCCTTTGTGGGACTCCAACATGGCTACCGGAAACCAGTGGTAACATCTGGAGTCTACTTTGGCTCTCTCAAAACGTTTCTTCTCTCTGATAAACTTGAAAAAAAATCGCATAGGCACTTCTCTCAACATATTGGTTACTCAGAACTCGAAAACATAAGGCGAATCGATATTTTCGTGCACGTATTTAAACATGTTACCTAGAAACAATGCCGATGTCACGCATTGTGGAAAAACTCAGTGTGCTATTTTCAAAACAAAGCAGTCTACTGAGCTGAAGACAGGCTAGCAGATATTTGTTTAAAAATGACTTTTACCTAAGGAAGATGAAAACTCAAAAATTTAATTTAATTTTTTTCTGACTTCATGTGAAAACCAGGAATTGCAAAGATCGGGAAATCACGTGTTATACCAATGTCAAGGAACTTTGCACTGGCCTTTGATGGCCTTTGCAGCCCGCTTTGAAGACCTTTGAACATAGGCGGGTCTCGGTTCCCTGTTTTACCCAAGCCGGTTTAGCATAAATGTTGTATGCAGCCGTAATGGAGATGTAAAAAGTTTTGTGTTGTTGAAAGCTGCAGAATTTTCTGGCGGAATATCTTTATATCCGCTTCGTGCGTTGCTGCCAGCGACTTTATTTTACTGAGTGTCCAGACATGGCTTTTTTCTCTTCATGTCATCTGAGACACGTACTACAAAGGTTATTCAAGGTCGCAATGTGTTCATGTGATCTGTGTGTATATATAAGACATATCAGCTCGTTTCCCAATCTAACTGTCGCAGACTGAGCTGGCTTGAGCTACTGGTGTTGGAGAGAACAAAACGATTACCTGGTTAGCAAACCTCAAGGACTCTACAAAGAAAGGATACAGCCTTTATTAACAACGTTGCTAGTAAGTCAAAGTTTTCTTTTGCCGAATGTTTATTTTTTGCGTGGTTATTTACACTAGCTGTGGCGCACTGATTGCTTGCTTTTGTATTTCCTGGACACTGGAGGAGAGTGCGTCATAAATTATCATTGACTCTTCAGTAATCCTTTCTGTATATCGACGGTTTTCGGACCAACTCCAGAATGCAGGGCCACTTTTAACCAAATTTACCCAAATGAGCCGGCCGTTGGGCTCGACAGTGGAAAAGATTGTGCGCGCGTTAAGTGTTGAGTTCATATGTAAGAGCAAACGAGCCAAACGAGCCGGCTCTTTGGGCTCGGCAATGGAAAAATTTGTGTGCGCGTTAAGTCAGTGTTGAGTTTATATGTAAGAGCAAACGAGCCGGCTCGTTTGGTGTATGGTTAAAAGTGGCCCTGCATTCTGTAGCCTAGCTCAGTTTTTATTTCAATAATATAAAAGTTGCTGGATTTTTTTTGGTTTGTAATGATTTTAAATGGTCTTTATCATGATCATAACAGGCGTGAAGTTTTCGGTGTTGTTGTTTGGCCTTTGTTGTTATACTGAGGGTTGGGATAGGAAACGCTCGGAGATATTAAACACGATAAAGCTACTCAAAATCCGAGGGTAAATAAAGTATTTACTCACTCACTCGCACCATTTCGCCGGCTGCGACATTTCCAATTTGGACTTTATACTCTCTCGCTCAGAGTCTCGTAAATTATAACTTTGGACGAAATGTAGGTAGATCTCAGGACTATTCACAAATGAAAGCTCATGAGGAGTATTAAATTTAAATGCAGATGCAAAAACGCGGTGCAAAATAGAAACCTATTGTTTTCAACTCCATTTTTCAATTAAATAAGCCGACAAAATTTGGCGCCCCCCTCGAATGCAAAGTTCAAAGGTTCTGACAAAAAACCAGGGTGTTGGAATCTGCCCCTCCATAGGGGGACAGGTCGCGGATAAAATGTGGAATGTCCCATTTTTGTGGTGAAAACTAACTGACTCGCGGGCGAGGAGTGGGGAATTAGTATTTAAGGTTAAGTAACATTTCATTATTTTTACCGTTTTATAGCTTAGTATCTTAGGGCTAGTCAAAAATAAAGTTAAGGGTTAGCAATCAAGTATTGTAATGGTCACCTTTCCTCACACCTCGTGCGTTAGCGTTATGTAAGTTGGTACACTCTTCACTATAAGACTAGTTTACCCGGCCAAAGCTGAAAATTCTTATTTTTCTGTGATTTACGCAGAAAATACAGTCAACTCTCTCATAGCGACCGCTTCTTGCAAGTGACTACCTCCAGTAAGCGACCACTTTGTAAATGACCGTTTTGTTTGCCAGCTAAATACTGTTTCAAGAGCTCTCTCGTAAGCGACCACTGCTCAAATTTCTTAACCGATCGTGACCAGTTTTTAGGCCAAAAGTTTGACATATCCTTTTATATTCTGTTTCCGGTAAGCAACACCCAACATGATCACGTATGATCGTTAGAAAATCTAAATACGAAAGTGACAAAACCTCCGGTTTTTAAACGCTAACCGGACTGATGACAGGTAATAATAACAGTTTACAGACAAAGAAGATGTAGATTTTTGTTCGGTTTAAATTTCGATCAGATAATTTCAATTGACAAGAGACGCATTGACAAATACACTCTATTACACTATTTCCGAAAACTGTTGCATATGAAAAAAAAATCAAGCAACTTAGTTTTTATTTGCCTAATTTTAGCTGATAAGGCAATGTCGTTTTGTAACTGATCAGTCAATCCAGCATTGGACTTATTTGTTGATTTTTCCCGTAAGCGATCACTTTGTCTTGCACTAAGCTGACTGGTGGTCGCTTACGAGAGAGTTGACTGTATTATTGTGAATATTTAAAGCCTGCAGAACAGGCGTATTTTGTTGCGTATTTTAGGCGAACAGAGGCGAAAGCGAGGCGAGCGCGGTTGGCCGGAATAACACTTTGGTTAGCTTGAATAATGCTCATGCTAGTCTGCTTACAGCTAGTTGAGCTAAATTTCGGTTGTTTCGGTGAGTTCGTTTCTTTCTGCATGTCCTGTCCATTTCTAATGTGTAGGCGGCGTTTCGTTTCGGTGGTGTCATTTCGTTGTTTCATCTTTCAGTACATGCGTTGCCGCCATTTACCAGTACTTCGTAGCTACTCCAGCTACATTTGTTTGGATTGTTTTAGACTGCAAAACAATCTTTTCTCCTTCTGTATTCGGAAGGCGCAAAGCGCTGTTAGCGTGAAGCTCGCGTGCTTCGTGCTCAGGGCTTCGTGCCGTAAGCGTAGTGTTCACACGCCATGTCTTATAGCGTCACTTCTACCTTTTGTTCGATTACCGTCCGCGTCGCTCGCGTCTGCGAAACCACAGGCAGCGCAAGCTCTCTCTACAAACCACGCAAGCAACGCAATATGGCATAAGGGTTTCCATGAGATTTTCTACAAGATATCCATGGAGGTAATTAAAAGTCAAAATTCTCAATAAAAATGGCTTACATTATTCCATACGTGTGTTGTTTGCTCCTGGTGTCGTTATTTTACCGATTTAATTTGATTTTAAGCGACTTTTTGAATCCTAGTTTTCTCTTCATAAAGAGAAGAGAAAATTAGGAAGCAAAAAAGTCACTTAAATCAAGTTAAATCGGTAAAATAACGACATCAAGAGCAAACAACACACTTATAACTACCTCCATGTATATCTTGTAGAAAATCCCGTATAAACTCTTATAATTGATGCCTTATTGTGTTCCTTCTGTGGTTCGTAGAGAGAGCTTTTTCTGCCTGTGGCAAAAACTACGACTATTAACCGTCTGGGATTTTTTTGATCAACCAAGGGCTGTTCTCCTGTAGCTTTCCTTTCTTTCCATTGTAAAAGAGCTCTCAATTAATAATTAGGCAACGTATTTAAACAGCCTGAAAATACGGTGAAACGAAGTTCACAGCGCGATAAAATGACCACGAGCAAAGATGGGCAAACATACTGAGCGCGGGAAACGATTGAGAGCTCGAGAGATAGGGAGAATGGAATCTCGGTGGATGTACACCCACCGAATTTCGTCATGGTACAGTCCTTTTCCCTGGCTGTATGGCATTTAGCTTTTCTTGCCTTGTCTTGCAATACAACGGAAACTGAATTATAAGTACAGTTTTTATGAGTTATAGTGATTGCTGAACTTCGTGAACTCGCACCATATTTTACTTGCACAGATTTCAAAGTTCACTCATCCTTATAGTTTTGAATTTTTTATCCATTGCATTTCCTGTAGTTATAATTTTTACGTCTCTCATTCAGGTCGTGAAACGTAACGGTTTTTACTGCACGTGCATTTAGACTGTTTGTGACGTTATTTTCAAATGTCGTGTGACAATAATGGTTTCACTGGGTAGCGTGCATGTCCGTTTGAGATTTAATCAGGGATTTCATTGGTTTCACTGTCCCACATAACATGAGCAAGTAAGATCTAGAATTATTTTTAGCTTTTCGATAAAAAAATATTTCGTGTTTTCTTTATTTAGCAGTTTTGAGTGCGAAATTATGAGTACCTCGATAACGGACTGCAGTGTACGGGTGCGGTTTTGAAAAGTGTTACTAATTTTAGGTGAAGATTTGTGCCATCGATCCGGCTTACTAGATCAGTTTCCCACCAGCTTATAGTTAATTTAAAACTAAGTTTTCGGCCGTACCGCGGTTTCGTTAAATGCTAGATAAAAGGTTAAGTGTAGCTGTTGTTATGCTTGGCTACTTTTGCTGTATTGGAATTTTAGAAGTCATTGTGATATTTGAGTTTTTTTGGTGTCCTGATGCGGCTCACTTGTAGGTACGCCCTGCAGTATTATATTCGTTTAATTGTTTTCTGCGATAGATGGGAAACTGATAAGAGAAAGTTGTTCCCGTGTGGTCAGTATTTCATCAGATTTGGTTTTTTAAAGCAACGGTATTTGTTACTTGCCCATAGCAACTGATGTTCGAATGCGCAATTCACTTGCAAGCGCAGTTTTGTTTCCTTTCAACCCTGATTTCGATGGCTATCAAACGTTCGCTCTCCAAACGCTACAGAAAAGTTGTGTTATCTTTTTGACTTGGTTCGCTGATTGGTTTCCCTAAGTATCTCCAGATCGCCACAAAATCTAGTAAGAAAAATACCGAGAACATCAGGATTAATCAAAGACGCAGTGTTTTCTGGTATCTCATTGTGGGTGACATATTGCTCTTTAATTTATCATTAGACATGTAAATTACAAAACTGCTATGTCGACGTTTGGCGCGATACTTCTCGAAACAATAAAGAAGTCAAAAACCCAGGATTGTAATCGTAGTTTGCCAGCTATTATATTAAAAAGGTTTTCAGATGGTATACTCGTGAAATTGAGAAATAATTTTCGTGCGCCTGTTTTGGCACAATTCTAATCTCTCTGAGCTCGGAAAATTATTAGAATTTTGACTTACCCATACTAATTTCCATGGTAATAGTGATTGCTACAATCAAGGAAGGTGTTTCGGCAGCTAGCTTCGAGAACTATTTTAACTAATGGTAATTGAACAGAGTGAAGTGAACTTTACGTGGTCTGTTTGTTATAATTTTTTATTGTTCTATGTTCATTGGAGGAAAAAATTTGCGATTAAGTGCCGGCAAATGATAGTGCGATTCCTGAATCAATCACACTTGGAATGATCACCAGTGTGTTTAAACTGGATGTAATGAAGAAGATTAACTTATTTTCGTTATCACCGGCTCATGCTTGAAGAAACTCTTACTTCGTACAAGGAAGTTTTCCGAAAAAAAAGCAAACTATAAAACTGAGCTTGATGGCTATTACGTAATAAGATTCTTAGGTTAAGGTTTAACGGGGAATAAGGTGTTGAAAATAACAAGATCAACTGTTAACCTTCGCTTTGATTTTTTTCTCTGCAGCCAATTGTCTAAAGCTGAAATGAATTTGATTCCCACTGCAGTGAAGAATTCCGTCAAGCGCTTCCTTCAGAAGATAATGAAGTGGCTGCCCATCGAAGATCTTGGACCAAAGCGACCCTTTATGTCTCTATTCTTGGGTACATTCTTGATCGCTGGATTTTTACCCCTGTTGATGTACCTGGTGTTTGTAAGCGTGGTTGCTTGTTTAGGCGGTTTCCTATTCGCTATCATCGAGGGCGGGATCATCGCCGTGGCAACCGTTACACTGATGGCCGCTCTAATCCTCCCAGCATGCATCGCTGGCGGATTGGCTCTTTTTGTCTTCTCGGTCCACTTTGTGTTTACACAGATAAAAAGCTTTTTAGGGTTTGCTGTAAATGTCCCAGAGAAGCGTCTTGGTGGAGATGGGTTTAAAAGCGATGTCAAAGGAGAGTTCCTCGACGAGAAGCCGGAATTCCTGGGAAAAGCTCGCTTCAGGCCCGGAAAGAAAACTTCACGCGATGCTTCTGATGGCGAGGCAGATGATGCTGACGAAACAAGATCTGCTGTTCTGCCTGGGGCCCTGGAGAAAAAGCTCCCTGTTACACCACATGCTTAGTGATTAGAGAACAATGGACTAATTAGTGATTGAAGAAATAAATTCTAAGAAAGAAAATCTAAAGAATGAAATCATCAAAATAAAATCTTTTAAGAACAGTTTCAAGCTGCCTCACTTGTACGTCCACTGTGAAAATAAAGCAAGAAACCGGAGTTTGTGGTCCGGTCCATAAATTAAAACAATTGGATCAGAATTTCTTACGTTCCTTTCTCTGTATGTATCAACGAGACTATTCTTGAAAATGCATTGTTTAAGGCTGACGTTATATGAAGATAAAACATTTATGAATATAATCATATTAGCAACCTTCAATTAAAGACTGTCATTGTTGTTAAACTGTTATTGTTGCCGCTCATTTCTTGTCCTCAGTTTGAGGACTGAGTTCTCCATTTTCTCTCCTAAATTGTCCATTTTGCATTTCTAACACGTCCTTCCGGCTTTTGTCTGCTTCAATGCTTTGAAGACTCGGTGAAAGGCTAACCATTATTTCTGTTGTGGATTGCACATCTTGTTCGAAGTGCTAGTCGATCGTACGGTGAAAACAGTCAAAGACCATTAACCCAGTGAACTTACTGTGTATCAGTAGGCATAACATAATAAATGCGCTCAAAAAAGCCCGAACAAAAAACGAATATTGCTCTCTTACTGTTCTATGAATTTTCTCGGTGCCATGTCCATAAACTTGGCAAGTGAATAGTACCTAGACGCTAGCTAATTAAAACAAATTCTAGTTTTGTATTTTACGGTACCTCTCCATACCCAGAGGTATTTTCAATTTGCCAAACAACTTCACGCTGAAATATTGATTTTACGATAACAGCACAAATTCTCGCGCGCTCATTGGCTAATTTTTATCGTAAATAAGTAGACAGACATGAATTTATAATTTATGCGATGCGCTAAATAAGCGAGAGCGGACAATTTGACAGTTTGTTATCGTAAGAAACAAATGAACGTCAGTTTTTCATGCATCTGTCCTGTTATTGACAATGAATTTCGTCATAACATTGTCAAAGTAGTCTGCGGATCCACAGCTACTTTGACAATGTTATGACAAAATTCGTGATCAACAACAGGACAGACGCGTAAAAAAACTAACGTCAATTTGTTAAAGGGTTCACCTATTATGGACTAGCATCCCATCAGGGGAGGGGGAGGGAGGTGAATGGTAATATTCAAAATCACTTTATGCTGCAAAAACAGGGGGAGCGGGGGGTGAGTGGTTATATTCAAAATCACTTAATGCTAAAAGAAAACATGAGAGGAGATTGGGTGGTATTCAAAATCACTCAATGTTATAGAAACAAGGGAGAGAGGGGGCTGGGCGAGTGAGTGTGACCATTATCTATATTCTTGTCACCCTTCTGATTGAGAATGTGTTGATATTTGCAAGGAGAAAATAAATTTTGGTCACTGCCTTGGATTAAATTTTCAATCGTATAGTCTTCTTCCTAATCATCTCAAGTTTCCTGCAATGTAAAGTCTTGAGACGTGAATTAACGGGAGCTAATCAGAACAATTCAGTGAAGGACCCTTAAGCTGTCAAGGGCGGTTCTTTTCACTTTGCGGAGTGGAATATCTTTTTTTAATAATTTAAAAGGTAGCCAAACAGTGACAGGGTACGTTTAGAGAGCGCTATGCATTGATTTTTCCACTAATCTCGCACAGCATTTTCACTAAAATACGCAAGACGTTTCAATTTTTGATCTTCTAGTCCCTTTGTGGTGGTTAATTTCACTTCAAATTGCCCTTTCAAATACAAGTTGCGGATTGTAACTAATCTAAACAATTTTCCGACAAGCAGCATTTTAGAAATCTGGCTCTCCTTCTCACATAATGTAATTAAGACTCTGATTGAAGCTGAGTTAGATGAAAGGAAATCAATCCACATAACGGCAGGCCTATCTGCATGGAAAAAAAAAAATATCGATCTCGCTTATTGTGAAAATTAAAAATTTGTTTTTCAGTGAAGACTCGAACACTACGAAAAAGAAAAAAATATTGAAGACAATTAAGTAGTGTTTCAAGTTTTTTCTTCAAACAAATAAGCTTTATAAGTTATTTGTCGATTCCCGCGGTGATGGGAAACAATCTGCGCAAATGTTCAGCATGGAAACATAGACTGATTGATCTAGAGGCCGTACGGAGTTGTTATTTTTTGGTTATTATTTTTACTATTGTCGATACAAAGCAATCGGAATATGGACGCACAAAAAAGGCGACAATTTAGTGGCGTTCGAATGGATAACGCAGAGCTTTATTCAATTCATTGATTCCAGCCCTTAAAAATTGCTGTTTTTTGTCGACGAGTGTATTAATAGGAGAAAAAAGTTGGAACTTCGACGTGCGGTGATTTAAATTCTTGGACCCTGTTTACAGAAAAAGAGATAATTTCAACTTACGAAGCAGTAGGCGCCAAATCAAAGATCAGATTTGTGCTATTTTATTATTTAAACCCATGACAGCTGTCCGGCTGGCAATTTTGGAAAAAAAAATTTTTCAGCTACTTTCTCGAGAGTGTTTCAGTGAGAACGATTAGCACGTATTAAAAAGAGTTTTCTTTTCATCACTTTAATTTTCCGGCACTTTCCATTCGCAGATTTTCTGGTGAATGGGTTTGCAGTTTTAAGGGTATTGTTAGTCATCGTTCGCATCTGTTAGAGAAACGACGACCCACGGAAAAGCAATTGCTTAATTAGGTAAACGGAAACCAAACAACATTAGAGTGTAAAAAGCCTGAGGTATCATGGCTTGTTTAAATGATGGCTGAAACAAACGCAAGCCATTGAAAAGCAAAAACTTAAATGGAGCACACATTGCACTGAAATGGCTTTCGTTCTTAAATGGTTTTATTTTTTTAAAATCCGCTTTACCAGCTACTGTAGAATAAAGGTATCAAAACTCCCTTTTTTTAAAGATGATTATTGTTATTTGTTATCGAAATAACCACAGCATCTGCTTTAAAATTGACAAAATTAAAATCATTGCGAGAAAGAGATTGAAAAATGTGTAAATTACCGCTAATTAATTGCTGCTGTGAATTGAAATTGACTGCTTTTAGCTGCAGGCTTTCGTGTGATTCTCGGCCTAATGTATCACTCCTTACATTGTCAATTTCCCGTTACGCCTGATATCCGCCCCAGAGCCTGAGTGATTAATAACAAGAACGTTTGACAAGGGCGCATTCGTGCAAAAAAACACCTTAATGCCTTCTTTGTATGTACTTAGTACTTAACTGCCTAGTGGAGATTATATGACGGCCCTCTCTTTCCATTAATTTATTTATGGAAATTTAAAACTTTACGGGAAGCACGCAAAGCTAATTCTCTTCTATTTAAACGCGACCTAAAGTGGATGATATCGACTTCACAGTAATGACGGGTGAGTCCAATAAAGTGCATTAGAGGAACTCTAGAAAATCGCATTATTAACCATGCACCATATTTGTTCTGCACAACGTATCGAACGCGCAGTATAAATTTTTTACTAATCTAAGTAAGGTAACCGGGGTTTTTTTGTAGATGTTTCTAAACCCTCACTAGTTGATATATGCATATAAATACATCAGTATTCAGGTTGGTAATTTACAAATCTCAAGGCTTCCATTTGTGGCACAGTACAATTTTTCACTCATGGTTTTGATTTCAAATCATGCTCGCTCCATTTCCATGGGTGTGTGCACGTATCAATTACAGGATTTTTAAAACCATACAAACTCATTGATTTTTTTGGTAGCTCGTATATTGCCATAAACACGATTCTGCATTTATCTGGGCGTTTTGTTTTCTGTAAATATTTTTGCCGTAAAGTTTCTTTTCGCGTGTGTGTTTATTTGATGCATTATTTTAGTTTAAATCCCTTTTTTGGTATCCAAAAGCAGTTTGCATGTCTTGGAAATTTCCACGAAGCACCTGGTCTTTTCAGTGATGGTTTCGTTGGGCCACGGAAAATTCCCCTTGCCGAAAGCAAATCATTACAACTGCACTGTTATCGTTTCGAAAGTGTAACCACTATCGAAACCTCATACTGATAGTGGGCCATGGAGGAAAACAAATCTCAATCTTTACTTCACATTTGTTCGACTGAGATTCAACACGTAACTGACGGAGGCATTGTATGAATACATATTACATAAACACTATTATCACCGCCTCATTCGCGCGCTCTGCCCTCTCGAAGAACGCGCTAACTGTACAAAAAGCGTTTTCTCTTGTTTCTTGTGGCGCACTAAACACGGTAGCCGCTTTCCTCGAAGGTTGTGATTTAAGACTCGGAGCAGGTTTAGGTATTTATTCAAGAGGGAACTTTTCATGTATCACTCATTGAACACAGGACTCCTGTTGACAAAAACAGACTGCAGCAAAGAAAGTAAGTAACGAAGAGTTTTTAGTTCCACGCAACGTTGTTTTGTGTGTGTTTGTTTTTCTACGAGGCCATTGCTGGTGAGAGACCTTTTGATCTACGCACGTGCAGTCTTTGAGTGTGCACTCCGCTTCTCAGTGACTTGCTCCATAGCCCGGCTTCACTTGGATCTGAATAAAATTAGAAACAGGACTTGAAGCAAACGATGCGCAAATCGCAATCAAACATCTTTGGGTTTCATTCGAAAATTTGTTTTCGTTTTCAACAAAAATTTTGTATGGGGAGAAAACTGTCGAGAAAGTGCACAATGCATGCTATCAGCGGCAGTCTAAGCCTAAGCGGGCTACCTCATTTCAATGTGGATTAATTTTTCTCGTGAAATTGTGGCTGATCGAGATTCTCGACTGACAAAAAACTGCCATTAGCTCGTAACACTTATGCATCAATTGGAAGAAAAGCGGGCAGGCATCAAGTATAATCACTTAACCTGACGGCCCCTGTTAAAAGCACATTAACTAAACTCCGAGATATTCTGGGCGCCACCAGATATTAGAAGATGCGTTGAAAACTCTGGCGCCGAGCAGTCGCGGACTAAATGAGGTCTGTTGTTTCTGATATAGACATACGCTGGGCCGCTATTGCTCGTATTAACTCTTCAAGAACTCCTTTGGTCTTCTAATAGGTGTTCAGTAAATCGAAGCTCGGTAAATATTTCGCTATCGATTTTCTCATCTGATTGACTTCCTCTAGTTAAGTTCTTCGTGATCACAGCTCAGCAGTTTCCTCTAATACTGTAGTTCAATCATGTTTGAAAGAAACTTTCAAAGACTGATGCGATGTTCGCGTGAGTGTCAATTTATGCCTCGTCTGCTGCCTGTTATGAGAAGTTACACCCCGTGAAATCGACACAGCTTTTCACCCGGTCAGTGAAATGGTTTTCCTTATACTTTTTCCTTAAAATTCACTTCCAAGTTGTTTATCGATTTCAATGCCGCAGTACGCGCTTTAGATACCAAAAACTCTTCTCTGGCTTGAGTTAAATTTTGAAGTCTATATTATCATTCGTCATTTGTTTATTAGCTTCTTTACTCTGAGTTTAGAGAAAGCGAGTAAGAGATTTTGAATTTCTGCTCGGCCGACGTTTAGCATGTCACTCGGGCAGTATTCAAATTTTATGTATTCGTAAGATACCTCAAGCACACAACTCATATGATACACAGATGTTTCAGTCTGGACCCCTGCATCTTTGAAATTTCGTGTGCATAGCCGGAAAAGTGAAGCCCTTGTAAACCGCACCGTATTTTTTAAGAAAGAAATTTACCCAGCTATACATTGATTGTTAAATTTCCAAAAAAAACACTCATTAACTCGCTTTCAGCTGACTCGACCAAACCTTTCTCAAGAAAATTAAACAGTCTTTGGACGATATAGCAACTGAGTTGTTAATTTTATTTCGTAAACTCGGCCTCTTTTGTATCTGGTTTAACATGACAAAACCGAAATTAGAAGTACGTTTTAATTTCGCCAACTGTAGATGTGTTGTCGAAAGTTTTTTTTTCTAGAATTATAAATAGAAGTTGTGTCTCTGAAGGTAGATTTTTACTTCTTTTTTCGTAAACAGCTTCGTCGGGGCCAGTACGATTAAAAAGACTAACAGACACAGCGCTTTCAGTTCAGTTTATTTGTTACATTCATTTTCTCAGATAAATCTTGAGAAACGTCCAGACTTGCTCAGTTCGTCTTTCGTCGCTACCTTCGTGAGCTAGAACATTATTTTCGGCGTCAAAATTCACCAACGAAACAGATCAATTTCCATTGTAAGTTGCTAAACCGGCCATACCCGGGCAAGCAGTCAATGAGAGATATAAAGCAAAATGCAGTCTATGATAGTGAAATTGGCATAATTTATGATTGTTTCGTCTTGAAAGTGTGTGAGTGGCTCAAGTTTTCCTTTCACATCCAAGCAGATCCCAAGGACAAGCTTTTTTGGGGGGCGGTTAAATAGGTCTAACCGATAAGGATGTGGGATTTTAAGTACAGCCAGTTCGCTTCATTGCCAAATTTCGGTAGAATATAGTAGTAGCTTCAGTAGAAAATGAAAACATTATCCTAAAAAATATAATGTACATAGAAATAACGATTAATACTGTGCGTTTAATGTATCTGTATCTGGCTTTCTCATTTCCTCTTAAGAATACTGTAAGTTCAGTTTGGGGTGTAAAGTAAGACGCCTAAATTTCAAGACGATTTGAAGGCTTTATAAATATCGGTTCCTCATTTGGAAGTTCATTACAGCGAGGTTGTTTGCTTAACAAACTTTTGTTTGATGATCATTTTTGTTTTAGCTAATTCCACCAGGAGAACCTGCGGAATAGCTTTGTAGACTTGTTCTAAAATGTAAACTGTCCGCAGGTTCCTTGTCAAATAATTAGGCCCGCGTTACTTTTAATAATGCTAATGTTTTCATCAGCGTTTTGACACCGTTTACTCTGCAGTTGGTTGACAGCGGTTGAGCGAATTATTCCACCGACTCCTTTCAAGTTTTCGTTTTGTTAACAAAGTACAATATTCAGTGTTTCAGTTATTTGCCATTTAACAAGCGACAAACTTGCGCGGTTTCAAATCAATAGAAGGTGAATTTTCTACATCACTTGCGCCGAGAAGCTTAAAATTAATACGCGCAAAACAAGAAAAATAGGCTGTCGTTACGATTGCAAGAGACTCGTGTACAATTCAGTTCCTGTTCGTTGCGGCTTCTTTTCGTGAAAATAATATCTTTTAAAATTTTCAGAGGACATTTAAAAATTTGAAAAAAAAGGGAGAGAAAACTTACGTATAATTGTGACGCGTTCAGTTCACCAATTCTGTGAATTTCTTATCGCTTCAATGCCGATTTCATAATCTAGCAGCTGCTGGCCACATTGTCGAAGTAGAAATTTCACAAAAACTGTTAATTATCCCACTGTTTAGGGGAACGCGAACGGTTATTTAGATAAAAAGATAAAAGATAAGACTCTGCCATTTATCCGAGAAAAAAATAAGCTGGCTCCAGCAAGAGGAAGGGGTTTAACGACCATTGTTGATATAATCGCGCTCGTTGATATTATGCCCGGTTTAGCGAAAAAATCTTAGAATAAGTTCCAAAAAAACACAATGTTTCTCGGACTTTTACGACGATTGCGATAATATCGGATTACAGAGGCTTTTTGTAAAATTTGAATGAAAAAGACTTTTCATCAATAAAAAACAAAAATATGTGAAGTTTGAGAGACACGAGATGGCTAAATTAACTTGCACCAAAACAGAGCTGCCAGAGATTTTAATATTTAAAACCCTTGCGATGAATCATTGCAAAATGACATTTTGGAAACGTCAGTTAGCTTCATGTCTTAGAAACAAAGCATTTTAATACAAAGGTCCACGAGTTAAGAGATGAGACTCACGACATTTTTTCGCAACATGTCTTATTTTGACTTGTTTAGCGCGCAGGAAAACGTTTGGCGACAAGCTTGTGATTATTAAGTTTTTTCTCTTTTTGTTTTGGCTCTATCTATTTTTCTTCTTTCGGTCGAAGTTGGTTCTAATTTGAAATTAAATCACCTGAAAACGGAAAATGGATGTTAAATATGAAGTTTCAGGCCGAAATGTTAGAGTTTCACATCACTGAAACATCTTCATTTTATTCATTGTTTCAATTCATGCATTTGCATTGAATGATTAACAGGCGAAGTGAGAGCACCTTATCTGTCGAAAACAAAAGTACCGTTTTGTATACATTATTTTTCACGGCAACGAAATCGGTTTCATCCTTTTTTCTTTCGAGGAAACAACCTTTAGAAAATGGAACGTGATTATTTAATCTAGATGGCATCTTGTTTGGTTTTCCAGTCGTGTTAAGTAGCTTAAGTGCTTTTAGCAAAGAAATTGTTTGAGCCATCACAATTTTGCTTATTAGTCAAAGATTAATTCGTCATTCGTACCGAGCTGAAGAATGGCTGCACTCCGGGTCCCATTTCATCACAATAAACTATTTTACTCATTTGGAGTTAATTTTCCCTGAGGGGTTCGCGATAGTAATTCGAAAGCAACTCACAATTGCAAGCGAAAAAGAAAAAAAACAGTTGTTTAACAGGGCCGCAGACAATGATATCTTCAAAGAAAATATTCAACAGAGACACGCCAGCTTTTAGAGTTGAATAGTGAAACACGAAGTTATCGCTGGTGATCGCTATATTATAAACCACCAGCGAGTCAATTTAAAAAGGCTGTACAGTTTAGTCGCAATGAACTGATTAAAAATCCCGAAAACATTCACTTCCGAAGATAATTTCGACTCCTTGAGGTAAATTATTCAAGCGAGGGAAGAATTAAGGTAACCGCTGCTAAGTTCTCATGCTGTGTAACATGGAAAATCGCGAGTGCACCACACTTAGAACAATTTTTTTCATTCATTAATAAATGCTTTTCGGTTCGCTTTGACAGGAAGCAAATCAAAACGCAGAGACAATATGACGGAGATTTGCATGTCTTGCTAATGGACGCTGTTAAAATGCTCCGACCCGCTAAATCTGAAAGCAATTACGAATCAGTTTCTTGTCATATCGAGCACTTCAATCCGCAAGTTCTTAAGAAAAGCCTGCTCTAATTTGCATTCGTTAGTGATTTTTTTAGTCGCACAATAAAATGGGTTTTTTTTAGGCAGGGTGATGTGACTTGAAAAAGTCGTTTCAATCTGCGGGGGGAAATGTTGACGTGCTAATTACGAAGGATGTTAGAGAAAGCTTATTATACTCTAATCAAACCCTTAACAGGTGCAGGCAGGTTTTCCTTACAGAAATTAAATTGAATTAACTCGGGTGATTAATGGCGTGCTTCGAAATCAAACTTATGGCTTGCAAGACTTGTTTTGAGTCGGTCACTAAGTTGTGTAAAGTGACGATTAAATTTAGAAACATTTACTCGCCCTAAAATCCCGACAGGATGCGATTTGTTTGCAATCATTCTGGTTGTCTAGCGCTAATGAATGCTGTGATAATATCGATCAGTTATAGAAAGGAAGTGAGAATTCTCTGTTCTTTAGGCTTTCTTGCTGTAGTGATGTCAGCATAAAGTGCAAATAAAACCTACTCAGCTGGATTTTATTCAGAAACAACACGTCGCCTTGGGTCCAACATTTTCAGGCTAATAGTTAAATACTGTGCGACTAAAAAAATCACTAACGAATGCAAATTAGAGCAGGCTTTTCTTAAGAACTTGCGGATTGAAGTGCTCGATATGACAAGAAACTGATTCGTAATTGCTTTCAGATTTAGCGGGTCGGAGCATTTTAACAGCGTCCATTAGCAAGACATGCAAATCTCCGTCATATTGTCTCTGCGTTTTGATTTGCTTCCTGTCAAAGCGAACCGAAAAGCATTTATTAATGAATGAAAAAAATTGTTCTAAGTGTGGTGCACTCGCGATTTTCCATGTTACACAGCATGAGAACTTAGCAGCGGTTACCTTAATTCTTCCCTCGCTTGAATAATTTACCTCAAGGAGTCGAAATTATCTTCGGAAGTGAATGTTTTCGGGATTTTTAATCAGTTCATTGCGACTAAACTGTACAGCCTTTTTAAATTGACTCGCTGGTGGTTTATAATATAGCGATCACCAGCGATAACTTCGTGTTTCACTATTCAACTCTAAAAGCTGGCGTGTCTCTGTTGAATATTTTCTTTGAAGATATCATTGTCTGCGGCCCTGTTAAACAACTGTTTTTTTTCTTTTTCGCTTGCAATTGTGAGTTGCTTTCGAATTACTATCGCGAACCCCTCAGGGAAAATTAACTCCAAATGAGTAAAATAGTTTATTGTGATGAAATGGGACCCGGAGTGCAGCCATTCTTCAGCTCGGTACGAATGACGAATTAATCTTTGACTAATAAGCAAAATTGTGATGGCTCAAACAATTTCTTTGCTAAAAGCACTTAAGCTACTTAACACGACTGGAAAACCAAACAAGATGCCATCTAGATTAAATAATCACGTTCCATTTTCTAAAGGTTGTTTCCTCGAAAGAAAAAAGGATGAAACCGATTTCGTTGCCGTGAAAAATAATGTATACAAAACGGTACTTTTGTTTTCGACAGATAAGGTGCTCTCACTTCGCCTGTTAATCATTCAATGCAAATGCATGAATTGAAACAATGAATAAAATGAAGATGTTTCAGTGATGTGAAACTCTAACATTTCGGCCTGAAACTTCATATTTAACATCCATTTTCCGTTTTCAGGTGATTTAATTTCAAATTAGAACCAACTTCGACCGAAAGAAGAAAAATAGATAGAGCCAAAACAAAAAGAGAAAAAACTTAATAATCACAAGCTTGTCGCCAAACGTTTTCCTGCGCGCTAAACAAGTCAAAATAAGACATGTTGCGAAAAAATGTCGTGAGTCTCATCTCTTAACTCGTGGACCTTTGTATTAAAATGCTTTGTTTCTAAGACATGAAGCTAACTGACGTTTCCAAAATGTCATTTTGCAATGATTCATCGCAAGGGTTTTAAATATTAAAATCTCTGGCAGCTCTGTTTTGGTGCAAGTTAATTTAGCCATCTCGTGTCTCTCAAACTTCACATATTTTTGTTTTTTATTGATGAAAAGTCTTTTTCATTCAAATTTTACAAAAAGCCTCTGTAATCCGATATTATCGCAATCGTCGTAAAAGTCCGAGAAACATTGTGTTTTTTTGGAACTTATTCTAAGATTTTTTCGCTAAACCGGGCATAATATCAACGAGCGCGATTATATCAACAATGGTCGTTAAACCCTTCCTCTTGCTGGAGCCAGCTTATTTTTTTCTCGGATAAATGGCAGAGTCTTATCTTTTATCTTTTTATCTAAATAACCGTTCGCGTTCCCCTAAACAGTGGGATAATTAACAGTTTTTGTGAAATTTCTACTTCGACAATGTGGCCAGCAGCTGCTAGATTATGAAATCGGCATTGAAGCGATAAGAAATTCACAGAATTGGTGAACTGAACGCGTCACAATTATACGTAAGTTTTCTCTCCCTTTTTTTTCAAATTTTTAAATGTCCTCTGAAAATTTTAAAAGATATTATTTTCACGAAAAGAAGCCGCAACGAACAGGAACTGAATTGTACACGAGTCTCTTGCAATCGTAACGACAGCCTATTTTTCTTGTTTTGCGCGTATTAATTTTAAGCTTCTCGGCGCAAGTGATGTAGAAAATTCACCTTCTATTGATTTGAAACCGCGCAAGTTTGTCGCTTGTTAAATGGCAAATAACTGAAACACTGAATATTGTACTTTGTTAACAAAACGAAAACTTGAAAGGAGTCGGTGGAATAATTCGCTCAACCGCTGTCAACCAACTGCAGAGTAAACGGTGTCAAAACGCTGATGAAAACATTAGCATTATTAAAAGTAACGCGGGCCTAATTATTTGACAAGGAACCTGCGGACAGTTTACATTTTAGAACAAGTCTACAAAGCTATTCCGCAGGTTCTCCTGGTGGAATTAGCTAAAACAAAAATGATCATCAAACAAAAGTTTGTTAAGCAAACAACCTCGCTGTAATGAACTTCCAAATGAGGAACCGATATTTATAAAGCCTTCAAATCGTCTTGAAATTTAGGCGTCTTACTTTACACCCCAAACTGAACTTACAGTATTCTTAAGAGGAAATGAGAAAGCCAGATACAGATACATTAAACGCACAGTATTAATCGTTATTTCTATGTACATTATATTTTTTAGGATAATGTTTTCATTTTCTACTGAAGCTACTACTATATTCTACCGAAATTTGGCAATGAAGCGAACTGGCTGTACTTAAAATCCCACATCCTTATCGGTTAGACCTATTTAACCGCCCCCCAAAAAAGCTTGTCCTTGGGATCTGCTTGGATGTGAAAGGAAACTTGAGCCACTCACACACTTTCAAGACGAAACAATCATAAATTATGCCAATTTCACTATCATAGACTGCATTTTGCTTTATATCTCTCATTGACTGCTTGCCCGGGTATGGCCGGTTTAGCAACTTACAATGGAAATTGATCTGTTTCGTTGGTGAATTTTGACGCCGAAAATAATGTTCTAGCTCACGAAGGTAGCGACGAAAGACGAACTGAGCAAGTCTGGACGTTTCTCAAGATTTATCTGAGAAAATGAATGTAACAAATAAACTGAACTGAAAGCGCTGTGTCTGTTAGTCTTTTTAATCGTACTGGCCCCGACGAAGCTGTTTACGAAAAAAGAAGTAAAAATCTACCTTCAGAGACACAACTTCTATTTATAATTCTAGAAAAAAAAACTTTCGACAACACATCTACAGTTGGCGAAATTAAAACGTACTTCTAATTTCGGTTTTGTCATGTTAAACCAGATACAAAAGAGGCCGAGTTTACGAAATAAAATTAACAACTCAGTTGCTATATCGTCCAAAGACTGTTTAATTTTCTTGAGAAAGGTTTGGTCGAGTCAGCTGAAAGCGAGTTAATGAGTGTTTTTTTTGGAAATTTAACAATCAATGTATAGCTGGGTAAATTTCTTTCTTAAAAAATACGGTGCGGTTTACAAGGGCTTCACTTTTCCGGCTATGCACACGAAATTTCAAAGATGCAGGGGTCCAGACTGAAACATCTGTGTATCATATGAGTTGTGTGCTTGAGGTATCTTACGAATACATAAAATTTGAATACTGCCCGAGTGACATGCTAAACGTCGGCCGAGCAGAAATTCAAAATCTCTTACTCGCTTTCTCTAAACTCAGAGTAAAGAAGCTAATAAACAAATGACGAATGATAATATAGACTTCAAAATTTAACTCAAGCCAGAGAAGAGTTTTTGGTATCTAAAGCGCGTACTGCGGCATTGAAATCGATAAACAACTTGGAAGTGAATTTTAAGGAAAAAGTATAAGGAAAACCATTTCACTGACCGGGTGAAAAGCTGTGTCGATTTCACGGGGTGTAACTTCTCATAACAGGCAGCAGACGAGGCATAAATTGACACTCACGCGAACATCGCATCAGTCTTTGAAAGTTTCTTTCAAACATGATTGAACTACAGTATTAGAGGAAACTGCTGAGCTGTGATCACGAAGAACTTAACTAGAGGAAGTCAATCAGATGAGAAAATCGATAGCGAAATATTTACCGAGCTTCGATTTACTGAACACCTATTAGAAGACCAAAGGAGTTCTTGAAGAGTTAATACGAGCAATAGCGGCCCAGCGTATGTCTATATCAGAAACAACAGACCTCATTTAGTCCGCGACTGCTCGGCGCCAGAGTTTTCAACGCATCTTCTAATATCTGGTGGCGCCCAGAATATCTCGGAGTTTAGTTAATGTGCTTTTAACAGGGGCCGTCAGGTTAAGTGATTATACTTGATGCCTGCCCGCTTTTCTTCCAATTGATGCATAAGTGTTACGAGCTAATGGCAGTTTTTTGTCAGTCGAGAATCTCGATCAGCCACAATTTCACGAGAAAAATTAATCCACATTGAAATGAGGTAGCCCGCTTAGGCTTAGACTGCCGCTGATAGCATGCATTGTGCACTTTCTCGACAGTTTTCTCCCCATACAAAATTTTTGTTGAAAACGAAAACAAATTTTCGAATGAAACCCAAAGATGTTTGATTGCGATTTGCGCATCGTTTGCTTCAAGTCCTGTTTCTAATTTTATTCAGATCCAAGTGAAGCCGGGCTATGGAGCAAGTCACTGAGAAGCGGAGTGCACACTCAAAGACTGCACGTGCGTAGATCAAAAGGTCTCTCACCAGCAATGGCCTCGTAGAAAAACAAACACACACAAAACAACGTTGCGTGGAACTAAAAACTCTTCGTTACTTACTTTCTTTGCTGCAGTCTGTTTTTGTCAACAGGAGTCCTGTGTTCAATGAGTGATACATGAAAAGTTCCCTCTTGAATAAATACCTAAACCTGCTCCGAGTCTTAAATCACAACCTTCGAGGAAAGCGGCTACCGTGTTTAGTGCGCCACAAGAAACAAGAGAAAACGCTTTTTGTACAGTTAGCGCGTTCTTCGAGAGGGCAGAGCGCGCGAATGAGGCGGTGATAATAGTGTTTATGTAATATGTATTCATACAATGCCTCCGTCAGTTACGTGTTGAATCTCAGTCGAACAAATGTGAAGTAAAGATTGAGATTTGTTTTCCTCCATGGCCCACTATCAGTATGAGGTTTCGATAGTGGTTACACTTTCGAAACGATAACAGTGCAGTTGTAATGATTTGCTTTCGGCAAGGGGAATTTTCCGTGGCCCAACGAAACCATCACTGAAAAGACCAGGTGCTTCGTGGAAATTTCCAAGACATGCAAACTGCTTTTGGATACCAAAAAAGGGATTTAAACTAAAATAATGCATCAAATAAACACACACGCGAAAAGAAACTTTACGGCAAAAATATTTACAGAAAACAAAACGCCCAGATAAATGCAGAATCGTGTTTATGGCAATATACGAGCTACCAAAAAAATCAATGAGTTTGTATGGTTTTAAAAATCCTGTAATTGATACGTGCACACACCCATGGAAATGGAGCGAGCATGATTTGAAATCAAAACCATGAGTGAAAAATTGTACTGTGCCACAAATGGAAGCCTTGAGATTTGTAAATTACCAACCTGAATACTGATGTATTTATATGCATATATCAACTAGTGAGGGTTTAGAAACATCTACAAAAAAACCCCGGTTACCTTACTTAGATTAGTAAAAAATTTATACTGCGCGTTCGATACGTTGTGCAGAACAAATATGGTGCATGGTTAATAATGCGATTTTCTAGAGTTCCTCTAATGCACTTTATTGGACTCACCCGTCATTACTGTGAAGTCGATATCATCCACTTTAGGTCGCGTTTAAATAGAAGAGAATTAGCTTTGCGTGCTTCCCGTAAAGTTTTAAATTTCCATAAATAAATTAATGGAAAGAGAGGGCCGTCATATAATCTCCACTAGGCAGTTAAGTACTAAGTACATACAAAGAAGGCATTAAGGTGTTTTTTTGCACGAATGCGCCCTTGTCAAACGTTCTTGTTATTAATCACTCAGGCTCTGGGGCGGATATCAGGCGTAACGGGAAATTGACAATGTAAGGAGTGATACATTAGGCCGAGAATCACACGAAAGCCTGCAGCTAAAAGCAGTCAATTTCAATTCACAGCAGCAATTAATTAGCGGTAATTTACACATTTTTCAATCTCTTTCTCGCAATGATTTTAATTTTGTCAATTTTAAAGCAGATGCTGTGGTTATTTCGATAACAAATAACAATAATCATCTTTAAAAAAAGGGAGTTTTGATACCTTTATTCTACAGTAGCTGGTAAAGCGGATTTTAAAAAAATAAAACCATTTAAGAACGAAAGCCATTTCAGTGCAATGTGTGCTCCATTTAAGTTTTTGCTTTTCAATGGCTTGCGTTTGTTTCAGCCATCATTTAAACAAGCCATGATACCTCAGGCTTTTTACACTCTAATGTTGTTTGGTTTCCGTTTACCTAATTAAGCAATTGCTTTTCCGTGGGTCGTCGTTTCTCTAACAGATGCGAACGATGACTAACAATACCCTTAAAACTGCAAACCCATTCACCAGAAAATCTGCGAATGGAAAGTGCCGGAAAATTAAAGTGATGAAAAGAAAACTCTTTTTAATACGTGCTAATCGTTCTCACTGAAACACTCTCGAGAAAGTAGCTGAAAAATTTTTTTTTCCAAAATTGCCAGCCGGACAGCTGTCATGGGTTTAAATAATAAAATAGCACAAATCTGATCTTTGATTTGGCGCCTACTGCTTCGTAAGTTGAAATTATCTCTTTTTCTGTAAACAGGGTCCAAGAATTTAAATCACCGCACGTCGAAGTTCCAACTTTTTTCTCCTATTAATACACTCGTCGACAAAAAACAGCAATTTTTAAGGGCTGGAATCAATGAATTGAATAAAGCTCTGCGTTATCCATTCGAACGCCACTAAATTGTCGCCTTTTTTGTGCGTCCATATTCCGATTGCTTTGTATCGACAATAGTAAAAATAATAACCAAAAAATAACAACTCCGTACGGCCTCTAGATCAATCAGTCTATGTTTCCATGCTGAACATTTGCGCAGATTGTTTCCCATCACCGCGGGAATCGACAAATAACTTATAAAGCTTATTTGTTTGAAGAAAAAACTTGAAACACTACTTAATTGTCTTCAATATTTTTTTCTTTTTCGTAGTGTTCGAGTCTTCACTGAAAAACAAATTTTTAATTTTCACAATAAGCGAGATCGATATTTTTTTTTTTCCATGCAGATAGGCCTGCCGTTATGTGGATTGATTTCCTTTCATCTAACTCAGCTTCAATCAGAGTCTTAATTACATTATGTGAGAAGGAGAGCCAGATTTCTAAAATGCTGCTTGTCGGAAAATTGTTTAGATTAGTTACAATCCGCAACTTGTATTTGAAAGGGCAATTTGAAGTGAAATTAACCACCACAAAGGGACTAGAAGATCAAAAATTGAAACGTCTTGCGTATTTTAGTGAAAATGCTGTGCGAGATTAGTGGAAAAATCAATGCATAGCGCTCTCTAAACGTACCCTGTCACTGTTTGGCTACCTTTTAAATTATTAAAAAAAGATATTCCACTCCGCAAAGTGAAAAGAACCGCCCTTGACAGCTTAAGGGTCCTTCACTGAATTGTTCTGATTAGCTCCCGTTAATTCACGTCTCAAGACTTTACATTGCAGGAAACTTGAGATGATTAGGAAGAAGACTATACGATTGAAAATTTAATCCAAGGCAGTGACCAAAATTTATTTTCTCCTTGCAAATATCAACACATTCTCAATCAGAAGGGTGACAAGAATATAGATAATGGTCACACTCACTCGCCCAGCCCCCTCTCTCCCTTGTTTCTATAACATTGAGTGATTTTGAATACCACCCAATCTCCTCTCATGTTTTCTTTTAGCATTAAGTGATTTTGAATATAACCACTCACCCCCCGCTCCCCCTGTTTTTGCAGCATAAAGTGATTTTGAATATTACCATTCACCTCCCTCCCCCTCCCCTGATGGGATGCTAGTCCATAATAGGTGAACCCTTTAACAAATTGACGTTAGTTTTTTACGCGTCTGTCCTGTTGTTGATCACGAATTTTGTCATAACATTGTCAAAGTAGCTGTGGATCCGCAGACTACTTTGACAATGTTATGACGAAATTCATTGTCAATAACAGGACAGATGCATGAAAAACTGACGTTCATTTGTTTCTTACGATAACAAACTGTCAAATTGTCCGCTCTCGCTTATTTAGCGCATCGCATAAATTATAAATTCATGTCTGTCTACTTATTTACGATAAAAATTAGCCAATGAGCGCGCGAGAATTTGTGCTGTTATCGTAAAATCAATATTTCAGCGTGAAGTTGTTTGGCAAATTGAAAATACCTCTGGGTATGGAGAGGTACCGTAAAATACAAAACTAGAATTTGTTTTAATTAGCTAGCGTCTAGGTACTATTCACTTGCCAAGTTTATGGACATGGCACCGAGAAAATTCATAGAACAGTAAGAGAGCAATATTCGTTTTTTGTTCGGGCTTTTTGAGCGCATTTATTATGTTATGCCTACTGATACACAGTAAGTTCACTGGGTTAATGGTCTTTGACTGTTTCACCGTACGATCGACTAGCACTTCGAACAAGATGTGCAATCCACAACAGAAATAATGGTTAGCCTTTCACCGAGTCTTCAAAGCATTGAAGCAGACAAAAGCCGGAAGGACGTGTTAGAAATGCAAAATGGACAATTTAGGAGAGAAAATGGAGAACTCAGTCCTCAAACTGAGGACAAGAAATGAGCGGCAACAATAACAGTTTAACAACAATGACAGTCTTTAATTGAAGGTTGCTAATATGATTATATTCATAAATGTTTTATCTTCATATAACGTCAGCCTTAAACAATGCATTTTCAAGAATAGTCTCGTTGATACATACAGAGAAAGGAACGTAAGAAATTCTGATCCAATTGTTTTAATTTATGGACCGGACCACAAACTCCGGTTTCTTGCTTTATTTTCACAGTGGACGTACAAGTGAGGCAGCTTGAAACTGTTCTTAAAAGATTTTATTTTGATGATTTCATTCTTTAGATTTTCTTTCTTAGAATTTATTTCTTCAATCACTAATTAGTCCATTGTTCTCTAATCACTAAGCATGTGGTGTAACAGGGAGCTTTTTCTCCAGGGCCCCAGGCAGAACAGCAGATCTTGTTTCGTCAGCATCATCTGCCTCGCCATCAGAAGCATCGCGTGAAGTTTTCTTTCCGGGCCTGAAGCGAGCTTTTCCCAGGAATTCCGGCTTCTCGTCGAGGAACTCTCCTTTGACATCGCTTTTAAACCCATCTCCACCAAGACGCTTCTCTGGGACATTTACAGCAAACCCTAAAAAGCTTTTTATCTGTGTAAACACAAAGTGGACCGAGAAGACAAAAAGAGCCAATCCGCCAGCGATGCATGCTGGGAGGATTAGAGCGGCCATCAGTGTAACGGTTGCCACGGCGATGATCCCGCCCTCGATGATAGCGAATAGGAAACCGCCTAAACAAGCAACCACGCTTACAAACACCAGGTACATCAACAGGGGTAAAAATCCAGCGATCAAGAATGTACCCAAGAATAGAGACATAAAGGGTCGCTTTGGTCCAAGATCTTCGATGGGCAGCCACTTCATTATCTTCTGAAGGAAGCGCTTGACGGAATTCTTCACTGCAGTGGGAATCAAATTCATTTCAGCTTTAGACAATTGGCTGCAGAGAAAAAAATCAAAGCGAAGGTTAACAGTTGATCTTGTTATTTTCAACACCTTATTCCCCGTTAAACCTTAACCTAAGAATCTTATTACGTAATAGCCATCAAGCTCAGTTTTATAGTTTGCTTTTTTTTCGGAAAACTTCCTTGTACGAAGTAAGAGTTTCTTCAAGCATGAGCCGGTGATAACGAAAATAAGTTAATCTTCTTCATTACATCCAGTTTAAACACACTGGTGATCATTCCAAGTGTGATTGATTCAGGAATCGCACTATCATTTGCCGGCACTTAATCGCAAATTTTTTCCTCCAATGAACATAGAACAATAAAAAATTATAACAAACAGACCACGTAAAGTTCACTTCACTCTGTTCAATTACCATTAGTTAAAATAGTTCTCGAAGCTAGCTGCCGAAACACCTTCCTTGATTGTAGCAATCACTATTACCATGGAAATTAGTATGGGTAAGTCAAAATTCTAATAATTTTCCGAGCTCAGAGAGATTAGAATTGTGCCAAAACAGGCGCACGAAAATTATTTCTCAATTTCACGAGTATACCATCTGAAAACCTTTTTAATATAATAGCTGGCAAACTACGATTACAATCCTGGGTTTTTGACTTCTTTATTGTTTCGAGAAGTATCGCGCCAAACGTCGACATAGCAGTTTTGTAATTTACATGTCTAATGATAAATTAAAGAGCAATATGTCACCCACAATGAGATACCAGAAAACACTGCGTCTTTGATTAATCCTGATGTTCTCGGTATTTTTCTTACTAGATTTTGTGGCGATCTGGAGATACTTAGGGAAACCAATCAGCGAACCAAGTCAAAAAGATAACACAACTTTTCTGTAGCGTTTGGAGAGCGAACGTTTGATAGCCATCGAAATCAGGGTTGAAAGGAAACAAAACTGCGCTTGCAAGTGAATTGCGCATTCGAACATCAGTTGCTATGGGCAAGTAACAAATACCGTTGCTTTAAAAAACCAAATCTGATGAAATACTGACCACACGGGAACAACTTTCTCTTATCAGTTTCCCATCTATCGCAGAAAACAATTAAACGAATATAATACTGCAGGGCGTACCTACAAGTGAGCCGCATCAGGACACCAAAAAAACTCAAATATCACAATGACTTCTAAAATTCCAATACAGCAAAAGTAGCCAAGCATAACAACAGCTACACTTAACCTTTTATCTAGCATTTAACGAAACCGCGGTACGGCCGAAAACTTAGTTTTAAATTAACTATAAGCTGGTGGGAAACTGATCTAGTAAGCCGGATCGATGGCACAAATCTTCACCTAAAATTAGTAACACTTTTCAAAACCGCACCCGTACACTGCAGTCCGTTATCGAGGTACTCATAATTTCGCACTCAAAACTGCTAAATAAAGAAAACACGAAATATTTTTTTATCGAAAAGCTAAAAATAATTCTAGATCTTACTTGCTCATGTTATGTGGGACAGTGAAACCAATGAAATCCCTGATTAAATCTCAAACGGACATGCACGCTACCCAGTGAAACCATTATTGTCACACGACATTTGAAAATAACGTCACAAACAGTCTAAATGCACGTGCAGTAAAAACCGTTACGTTTCACGACCTGAATGAGAGACGTAAAAATTATAACTACAGGAAATGCAATGGATAAAAAATTCAAAACTATAAGGATGAGTGAACTTTGAAATCTGTGCAAGTAAAATATGGTGCGAGTTCACGAAGTTCAGCAATCACTATAACTCATAAAAACTGTACTTATAATTCAGTTTCCGTTGTATTGCAAGACAAGGCAAGAAAAGCTAAATGCCATACAGCCAGGGAAAAGGACTGTACCATGACGAAAATTCGGTGGGTGTACATCCACCGAGATTCCATTCTCCCTATCTCTCGAGCTCTCAATCGTTTCCCGCGCTCAGTATGTTTGCCCATCTTTGCTCGTGGTCATTTTATCGCGCTGTGAACTTCGTTTCACCGTATTTTCAGGCTGTTTAAATACGTTGCCTAATTATTAATTGAGAGCTCTTTTACAATGGAAAGAAAGGAAAGCTACAGGAGAACAGCCCTTGGTTGATCAAAAAAATCCCAGACGGTTAATAGTCGTAGTTTTGCCACAGGCAGAAAAAGCTCTCTCTACGAACCACAGAAGGAACACAATAAGGCATCAATTATAAGAGTTTATACGGGATTTTCTACAAGATATACATGGAGGTAGTTATAAGTGTGTTGTTTGCTCTTGATGTCGTTATTTTACCGATTTAACTTGATTTAAGTGACTTTTTTGCTTCCTAATTTTCTCTTCTCTTTATGAAGAGAAAACTAGGATTCAAAAAAGTCGCTTAAAATCAAATTAAATCGGTAAAATAACGACACCAGGAGCAAACAACACACGTATGGAATAATGTAAGCCATTTTTATTGAGAATTTTGACTTTTAATTACCTCCATGGATATCTTGTAGAAAATCTCATGGAAACCCTTATGCCATATTGCGTTGCTTGCGTGGTTTGTAGAGAGAGCTTGCGCTGCCTGTGGTTTCGCAGACGCGAGCGACGCGGACGGTAATCGAACAAAAGGTAGAAGTGACGCTATAAGACATGGCGTGTGAACACTACGCTTACGGCACGAAGCCCTGAGCACGAAGCACGCGAGCTTCACGCTAACAGCGCTTTGCGCCTTCCGAATACAGAAGGAGAAAAGATTGTTTTGCAGTCTAAAACAATCCAAACAAATGTAGCTGGAGTAGCTACGAAGTACTGGTAAATGGCGGCAACGCATGTACTGAAAGATGAAACAACGAAATGACACCACCGAAACGAAACGCCGCCTACACATTAGAAATGGACAGGACATGCAGAAAGAAACGAACTCACCGAAACAACCGAAATTTAGCTCAACTAGCTGTAAGCAGACTAGCATGAGCATTATTCAAGCTAACCAAAGTGTTATTCCGGCCAACCGCGCTCGCCTCGCTTTCGCCTCTGTTCGCCTAAAATACGCAACAAAATACGCCTGTTCTGCAGGCTTTAAATATTCACAATAATACAGTCAACTCTCTCGTAAGCGACCACCAGTCAGCTTAGTGCAAGACAAAGTGATCGCTTACGGGAAAAATCAACAAATAAGTCCAATGCTGGATTGACTGATCAGTTACAAAACGACATTGCCTTATCAGCTAAAATTAGGCAAATAAAAAACTAAGTTGCTTGATTTTTTTTTCATATGCAACAGTTTTCGGAAATAGTGTAATAGAGTGTATTTGTCAATGCGTCTCTTGTCAATTGAAATTATCTGATCGAAATTTAAACCGAACAAAAATCTACATCTTCTTTGTCTGTAAACTGTTATTATTACCTGTCATCAGTCCGGTTAGCGTTTAAAAACCGGAGGTTTTGTCACTTTCGTATTTAGATTTTCTAACGATCATACGTGATCATGTGGGTGTTGCTTACCGGAAACAGAATATAAAAGGATATGTCAAACTTTTGGCCTAAAAACTGGTCACGATCGGTTAAGAAATTTGAGCAGTGGTCGCTTACGAGAGAGCTCTTGAAACAGTATTTAGCTGGCAAAACAAAACGGTCATTTACAAAGTGGTCGCTTACTGGAGGTAGTCACTTGCAAGAAGCGGTCGCTATGAGAGAGTTGACTGTATTTTCTGCGTAAATCACAGAAAAATAAGAATTTTCAGCTTTGGCCGGGTAAACTAGTCTTATAGTGAAGAGTGTACCAACTTACATAACGCTAACGCACGAGGTGTGAGGAAAGGTGACCATTACAATACTTGATTGCTAACCCTTAACTTTATTTTTGACTAGCCCTAAGATACTAAGCTATAAAACGGTAAAAATAATGAAATGTTACTTAACCTTAAATACTAATTCCCCACTCCTCGCCCGCGAGTCAGTTAGTTTTCACCACAAAAATGGGACATTCCACATTTTATCCGCGACCTGTCCCCCTATGGAGGGGCAGATTCCAACACCCTGGTTTTTTGTCAGAACCTTTGAACTTTGCATTCGAGGGGGGCGCCAAATTTTGTCGGCTTATTTAATTGAAAAATGGAGTTGAAAACAATAGGTTTCTATTTTGCACCGCGTTTTTGCATCTGCATTTAAATTTAATACTCCTCATGAGCTTTCATTTGTGAATAGTCCTGAGATCTACCTACATTTCGTCCAAAGTTATAATTTACGAGACTCTGAGCGAGAGAGTATAAAGTCCAAATTGGAAATGTCGCAGCCGGCGAAATGGTGCGAGTGAGTGAGTAAATACTTTATTTACCCTCGGATTTTGAGTAGCTTTATCGTGTTTAATATCTCCGAGCGTTTCCTATCCCAACCCTCAGTATAACAACAAAGGCCAAACAACAACACCGAAAACTTCACGCCTGTTATGATCATGATAAAGACCATTTAAAATCATTACAAACCAAAAAAAATCCAGCAACTTTTATATTATTGAAATAAAAACTGAGCTAGGCTACAGAATGCAGGGCCACTTTTAACCATACACCAAACGAGCCGGCTCGTTTGCTCTTACATATAAACTCAACACTGACTTAACGCGCACACAAATTTTTCCATTGCCGAGCCCAAAGAGCCGGCTCGTTTGGCTCGTTTGCTCTTACATATGAACTCAACACTTAACGCGCGCACAATCTTTTCCACTGTCGAGCCCAACGGCCGGCTCATTTGGGTAAATTTGGTTAAAAGTGGCCCTGCATTCTGGAGTTGGTCCGAAAACCGTCGATATACAGAAAGGATTACTGAAGAGTCAATGATAATTTATGACGCACTCTCCTCCAGTGTCCAGGAAATACAAAAGCAAGCAATCAGTGCGCCACAGCTAGTGTAAATAACCACGCAAAAAATAAACATTCGGCAAAAGAAAACTTTGACTTACTAGCAACGTTGTTAATAAAGGCTGTATCCTTTCTTTGTAGAGTCCTTGAGGTTTGCTAACCAGGTAATCGTTTTGTTCTCTCCAACACCAGTAGCTCAAGCCAGCTCAGTCTGCGACAGTTAGATTGGGAAACGAGCTGATATGTCTTATATATACACACAGATCACATGAACACATTGCGACCTTGAATAACCTTTGTAGTACGTGTCTCAGATGACATGAAGAGAAAAAAGCCATGTCTGGACACTCAGTAAAATAAAGTCGCTGGCAGCAACGCACGAAGCGGATATAAAGATATTCCGCCAGAAAATTCTGCAGCTTTCAACAACACAAAACTTTTTACATCTCCATTACGGCTGCATACAACATTTATGCTAAACCGGCTTGGGTAAAACAGGGAACCGAGACCCGCCTATGTTCAAAGGTCTTCAAAGCGGGCTGCAAAGGCCATCAAAGGCCAGTGCAAAGTTCCTTGACATTGGTATAACACGTGATTTCCCGATCTTTGCAATTCCTGGTTTTCACATGAAGTCAGAAAAAAATTAAATTAAATTTTTGAGTTTTCATCTTCCTTAGGTAAAAGTCATTTTTAAACAAATATCTGCTAGCCTGTCTTCAGCTCAGTAGACTGCTTTGTTTTGAAAATAGCACACTGAGTTTTTCCACAATGCGTGACATCGGCATTGTTTCTAGGTAACATGTTTAAATACGTGCACGAAAATATCGATTCGCCTTATGTTTTCGAGTTCTGAGTAACCAATATGTTGAGAGAAGTGCCTATGCGATTTTTTTTCAAGTTTATCAGAGAGAAGAAACGTTTTGAGAGAGCCAAAGTAGACTCCAGATGTTACCACTGGTTTCCGGTAGCCATGTTGGAGTCCCACAAAGGGGCTCCAACATGGCGTCTCCATACTGAACCGCGATAATTTTCAGTGATACCCATTGTTGAATAACTCGAGTTCGGAATATCATACATCAACGAAACTTCGGCGCGTTGTTTATTTATTACTCTTCTACGATATTTCAATTTCCTGACTCAATTTATTGAATGGTAAGCGATCAGTTTTATTTATCACTTGCATGATATCAAGCTTACTTGCGTGACGTGAAAACCATATTATGACCAAAACGACTGAAAAACCATACCCCTTGCGGCGGCACATACCTATATAGCCTATGTAAGAAAAGTATAACCGAGTGTTGTAACGCAACGAAACTTAAGTTCTCGTCTTACCGCACTAAATGGTCTTGTTTTGTTTCCCTTTACTCAAGGCTTTTGGTATGTTATAGCCTGTATATTAAAGCTGTATAATAAAACAAATAGGCTTTTAACCCGGTTTATACTGAGCAGTCTCACTGGCCAGAAAATAAAGACTCCTGGTGGGGGTGCATTTTGGTTTCGTAATTTGCGTTGTGTACAACTTCAGCTGCTCTTTTTTTCTTGTTATTCACCACATTTAGCCGAATGTCCATCAAACGACTTGTAACACCATTTCATTCGCACACAACTTGCTAGAACGAGTGGTTTTGGTTTCGTCATCCCACGTTAAGTCAAAGGTTATTGTGGTCTTTCCTGTCACTTCCGCCAACCATATCCCTAGGGAGCTGAAGGGATATTTATTAAGTTGATTTGGACTTTGGCTCAATTAGCAGCCGCTGTTCGGGAGAGGAGCCCGCGCTGCTCCCTCTTCTCGGGGAGGACTGGGGAGGACTGGGGAGGACTGGGGAGGGCTGGGGAGGGCTGGGCAGGGCTGGGGAGGGCTGAGGAGAACTGAGGAGGACTGGGGAGGACTGGGGAGGGCTGGGGAGGGCTGGAGAGGGCTGGGGAGGGCTGGGGAGGGCTGGGGAGGGCTGGGGAGGGCTGGGGAGGGCTGGGGAGGGCTGGGGAGGGCTGGGAGGGCTGGGGAGGGTAGACCAGACACGAGAGCGGTGGAAAGCCTGACACGTTTTCTATTCAAGAAAGATCTTGTCACCAGTTGACCAATGCAAGCGTATTCGGCGATTCAGCCTTAAGTTACTCGCACTCGGACTACTGATTTCGTAGTAACTTTCTCCTGTTAAAAAAAATGCAAGTAAAAACTGTAAAATTGAATGAAAAGCATTTTAATGTTTTAAAAGTTTGAGGGGTGTAGCTAAGCTGTGAGGCGAACAGCTGCGTCGACAGCTTTCAGTAAAGTTGCCTGAAGATTGTCCAGTAAACGTTTACTCGGATTTGGTTTCACTGGAAACTGAAAAGTTAGACGTAATCGTGAAACAGTCGTACAGTCGATTTGAACATTCAGCTTCCCCCAGCTAACAAACTATTGCGTGAATTCATTAACGTTCGTTACCCACCTGCTTTGGATTAATTAATCTATGTGGCGAATACAGTCTTTATTTACCAACATTTGGAATGTAAAAGGTTCGGCTAATTGAGATAGTTCCTTTTCAGCGATACCATTCGTTGTCTCATACGAGTCCGTCTTTCAAATCTCAGCGGTTAAAAGCATATTTATTCTTGACTCATTGATAATCAATGGATCTCAATAGTATTCCTGTTTTCAACATTCCAGCCTGTCGCAATCTCATCGAGCTCTACTGCAGTTCAATCTCCCGGCTCCTCTTCGAAGTTAGTAACTACGCACTATGTCAACAAGAAGCAAAAAAGCTAAAACCAAAAAGTCAGACTCAGTGCCGGGCTGGAGTAACTCTTAGGTGAACCTCTATTCGTCTTGCAACGATGGCATACATCTACCATACACAGCAAAAAGAAAACGATTTCCAGTGCACAGCACTTTGTTCTCAGTGTTCTCGTTTAGTAGTCTTAGTAGTGAGTTGGAAAGAGGGACGACAGTTTGCATCCCCGGGTTGCGTCTAATTAGAATGAAAGCTCACTCGTCGAGATTGTAATGAAGAAGATGCAAATGTGGGTTGTTTTTAATGTTGGTACCTGCCTAGCTTGCACTCAAAGAGTTTCTTTCTGGAGTACTGCTATTTTCCTCCCGCCTCAAAGACAGCCGGTAAAGACTACCGTATTTCTGATGTCCACTGAATTTGAGCTCGACAAAGACAATGAAAGAGAGTACCATCTCTGGCCACTGATGTGGTTATGCACTAGAATCGTATTCCCGTCGTGGGATTGCACTCTTCCCTTCACGGGAGACTCTTTGGTAGGCTTTTGTACATTATGCTAGCATTTTTTCGAGCATTTTAGTGAGGCAAAAGCAATGAGCATTATTCGAGCATTTTAGTGACATTTTCCCAGAAAATTAACATTTTTTCCCCGGCCACAGAATATAGAAAAAATCATTAAATCGTTATTTTTTACGAGAAAATGAACACTTAGGGTGCGTTTCTTTAAGAAAATCCAAGATTGGATTTAAAATTAAATCCAAAAGAATCCGGAAACGGATTTTGCGTTTCTTTACTAGACAGATCAATCCAAGATCTCTTGGATCATAGTGCCTCAAAGGAACCGAAGAATCCACTCTGAAGTGGATTCTTCGGTTCCTTTGACATGCCATGATCCGAAAGATCTTGGATTGATCCGTTTAGTAAAGAAATGCAAAATCCATTTTCAGATTTTTTTCGGATTTAAAAATCCAATCTTGGATTTTCTTAAAGAAACGCACCCTTAACTTAACCTGTTCACCCAAGTGTCATCGAAAGGGGACAAGGGATTAACAGAGCAACAGATCATTCAGAAATTTATCTTTTAGTGTATTAAACTTTTACATACGTTGTTGTTAACTTTTTATGTTAAGTATACGTTTTTGTTAAGCACTTTGAACTGTTAATTGTGTTGAGACGTTAAAATTCTGAAAAATTAAAACCCCATGTATGAGCATTAACCGAGCATTTAGTGACATTTTTGTGGGAAACCGAGCATTTTAGTGGAAAAAATGGAGCATTTTAGTGGGGAAATAAAAGCATAATGTACAAAAGCCTATTAACCGAGCATTTTAGTGACATTTTTGTAGGAAACCGAGCATTTTAGTGGAAAAAATGAAGCATTAAGGTGGAGCATTTTAGTGCGGAAATAAAAGCATAATGTACAAAACCCTACTCTTTGGCACATCAGCCGGTTCCAGTCTCTCTTGAGCTCATGGAATTTGTCTTAGTAAAACTGAAGATAGCACTTCAACCACCCGAAAAAAGGAACAGACGAGGAATGCGAAATCATGCGCTAGTGCTTTAACGTTGTAAGGACTGGTTTTCACTAGCGTATAAGCCATTAGCAACATACGTAGACAAAGTATCGTGTTGCTAAGTAACGCCTTTTTCCCCAACAAAAGACGCTAACAATCCAACCCTTCACAGCTTCCCACCCTCTCCTAAGCCCTCTCCTTTTTCGCTCCGGGATGGCAAGAAAATGCATCTTAAAACCAATACAGTCCAGACACTTAGTTGTCAACAATTATTTGTTATCGACTACCAAATGTTATCAAGTAGTTGTCCATAAGTAAAAATATATCGTTTAGTTGTCGACAGCTCATCTCATACACTGCTATTTTAGTTGTAAAACAACAATAAAAGCAAGTGACACACTCTAGCACCAACCCACGGTCTGGCCAGTACCTTACTCATGCGTAAACCCATATCACTTGGGCAGTAGCAGCAATGGACAACACTCCTCCCAAAATCGCCTATTGAATACATTTGATTAGTTTTATAACGGTCGTTTTGTTTTTTTTTCTCTACAAGGTAACTCCTCGCTACCTTATACAAGTACAGAAAAAAAGTTGTTCAGCCACTGCTCGTCATATTTCACTCACAGTCCACCGTTGAAGTCCATTCCAGCGAACTTTTGACACCTTTCGACATGAAACGAAAACGAGGCTGGTTGTCAAGGTTCTATCGAACGCGACAAAATGGAGTGCAAGTGGACCGAAGAATTGTAAAACAAACCTTGAGAATTGTGAGTTATGGATCTCATAGATTTAATCGGTGACTCCAGAACGGACAGCCTACCGGCTGGGTTTCTAAGATCGATCAAAATCAAGTACAAACAAGAATCTTCCCGAGTTTTTCCGCCTGGAACCCCATACGGCACTACAAATGTTGGTACAAAAGCCACACTGAAGGACGTGAGAGATCAAAGAATTGGCTCAGCGGCTAGCGGGGCTTCAGTACCGGTATGTTGTTAAATAACTTAGTAATCGTGTATTGCAATAATTGAGGTCTCTTTGACTTAAATTGTCACGCAGCACACGGTGTCTAGGCCAAAAAATATAAGCTTTTGTCCTGATTTGTTTACAGCGAAAATTCACGGGTCACCAACGCGAGGGTCACATTTGTGGGTATGCATAAATCACATCGCATTCATACTAGTATTTAAGTTTTACAGTATGACAATTTTATTAGTATAAATAGAACGAGTTCTGTAAGTCAGTACATACAGTATCAGTATACATAGATAGCATGTAGAGTGACAACCTACTAACAGAGCCTTTATTACGATACATATACTTTGTGCAGCTGAAAAAGGATAAGAGGCTGCTCGCAGGGTGACAGAGTGAATCTGGGGAGCCCTTCAACTATTCCGCTACCACTAGAGGGTACCCCCAAAAGTGTTTGGTAGGGGTCATCAAAACCCTTGCCCTATTTCACACCAAAATCTGTGATTTTTTAAACCCTATATCAGATCTGAGCCAAAAAATAAAAGCCCTTTTCAGACCTCTAAAACAGTGGAGCCTCCAGAAGCAATCACGTCTCCTCGGCGACCAGTTTTCCAAAATACTAAACCTTTCCCAATCATATCACTTTATTTGGAACCTCTTGTAAGCGACCACCTCTCGTAAGCAACTGCAACCTTAATTAAAAGTTTGAAATTTTCTTTTGTTTTTAACCTCCCCATAAGTGACCCTTGAAAGATAAGAGTGTGAATTGGATAATAAGTTGACATTGTAACTGTTACATTATCACATTCCTGGGTAGTACAAGAGACTGAAATATTGCAAAGGAAATATTGCAAATGGGAAGTAATTTTTTTTAAAATTTATTTTTACATGAATAAAACATTAATTTTAAAACATGGAATAAAGTGTCTGCAGTTAACATATACTACTGATGCAAAATTTTGACCCAATGCAGTCTAAGCTCTCGTAAGCAACCACCTAGCTAGGCTTAACATTTTGGGTGGTCGCTCACAGGAGGTTCAACTGCAAAAGTAAATGACCCTTATATATGACTGTAATAACTAGAAATGGCTTCCATTGGAGTTACAAATCTGCCAATGTTAATTAAAATCCTGGTAGCCAATGAGCTAGATGAAGTTTGACATTTTTTAATATTGCAGGTTTTCATTTTTTAAAAGGCGCAGGTTGCCTCAATTTGAAATCAAGTTTTGTGAAATTGTGTCAATACATACAGTTGAACCCCATCAATACAAACTTGCAGGGGAAACAAAAAATTGTTTGAAATAGCAGGAGTTCGGAATAGCTGATAGTAAATGACTGAAGGGCAAATCCAAGGAAATGGTTTCGAGTCAAAAAAAAACTGGGGAGTCAAAATAACCGAGTTCGAATCAGCCGGGTCCACCTGTATGAGTGGAGTAGGAGGGGCATCCCTAGAGACTCAGGGACAGTTAGAGGGGGAAAGGCAGACAACCTGGTGAAGTTGAACTATATATTCTATCAGGATTATACAATGTAACTTGCTGATAATTAGCAAAAGCTATCTCATTTTCAGAGTTTCATGGGATGGAATGTTCCACCACGACTGATTCAACAGAATGGAGCTAATCAGCCACTATCACCAGGTTAGGTGATACTGGTATCTTAAATATATTTACCCTTCATCAGATGAGGATGGTGCAGTCGCATCTTTTTCAAAGCCGATCTTTCTTGCAAAATTTGTTTTTTTTGTTTTGTGACCTATGGTGGCAAACTATCATTGAGAGAACACACAGAGTGAAGGTCTTTTTGCTAACATTTCTGTAACTCACGTACATGTATGGAGAATGTCAGCTATTTGCACAATGTATATACACATTTAGTGAATTATTTGAATAATTTCTTTGTTGTTATGTTAGTCTTGAAAGATTCTATCAGGGTAATTAAATATTATTGTTTTAAATTAATCACAGGTAGATGTGATGCAGAGAGAGGGAAGTTAGGGTCCAGAATGTCTGTACTCAGTAAACGATCCCTAGGCAGTGCACAGATGAAGCCACTCTCAAGGGAAAAAGATGACTGTAAGTCAAAGACTTGTAAAGTTTTGAATATTATTGTACTTTTGTTACAAATTTAGATTGGAGTAATAGTGTTGTAAATACTAACAAGGATGTTGTTTGGCATACAATTTAGTACCAAGGTTGGAGTCAGCTGCTAACTCTGTGAGAAAAAGTCCCTTGCAGAGGCACCTTACACCACTGGTTCAAGTAAGTGATCATGTTTTTTTAATTCTCTAGAACTCCTGGGTGGCAATCTAATCTCATACAATATAAGACTAGTACACCATACAGCTGTAGGTACTTTTCTTACCCATCTCAGCCTTTATCCTGTTCGGACTAACTATTGCCCCTTAGGCAAATTTAAGGCAAATGTAAATTTAAGCTTCCTTTTCAATAGGATGTCAGTATTGAGTTACCCATCTTACAATGATATTTAATCTGATCTGTTTACTCACTTTATCATAATGTATAGACTTCATTGCCTGCTGTACATGTGGGAAACCAAAATGGACAAGGTAAGCTGGCAAAAAGTAATAATAATTGACTATAGTTTTTTGCTGAATACAATATTCTTCAGTCAACCTCATGCAATGTGAGCCTAATGAAATACCTTCCCTTACATAGATAAGAGCACTTTGCAAGATAGAGAAGAGGCAAAAAAGGTTGCCCTTGAAAAGGTATGTGGTAGGATCACTCCCATAAAAAAGAATGTTTCAAAATAATTCATTATAATTCAGCCACTGCACTTGGTGGTGGTTTCGGCTTGACCTCCACTCACAGAGAGATTTGTGGTCTGGCAAGTGGTGAACTCATTTACAAGAAATAGTTAATGTTGCAATAATTACTAGTGTTCTTACTACTGTGTTTTGCGCAGTTGTAATTCAGAGAACCAAAGAGTAAAGATCTAGTGCACATTGTAATGTTGAAGTGTTATAAACATTCCACTACCAGGGTGTCACTAATATAAGCCAGGGATGAGATTTTCCTAGTGTTAGTTAATCTTACAATAAAAGTTGCTCCCAATATGGTTTACACCATGCATCTATAATAATATTAGGCCGTGCTGAAGATACAAGCGCAAGTTTACCACTGCATTTATTGATCACCACATGTAGGTCTTTTATAATACTGCTAAATACACTTGTTGATTTCCTAATTTGATCAATGTTCTATCTTAAAAGCCCCTTTTCTCTTCTCTTTATTCCAGTCCATCAAAAAGACAATTCATCCCCAGTCACTGGAAGCAGTGGATAAATG
>JAHPZR010051511.1:15000-17329 GCA_019787425.1 Platygyra sinensis | reverse complement strand
AACAGGAAATGTGCTCAAGAATTCTCGAGTGGAAAGAAATGGGTTTCAAGTCTTAAAGGGACGATGTTTTGAAGATACATTTGGAGACGATCAGCCGCTGCAAAGTTGCAGGAAATTACAATGCTCTATATGAACTTTATGGTCTGGGGAAAAAGGTAAGCCCTCCTCCTACTGCATTTCATTTTAGTTTTGTGAAAACTCGCAGGAAGTATGATCTAAAATTAAATGTGCTTTTATTATTTTGCAATTCGCTCGGAGTCGTTTCACTATAGATGTCCAGTTCGCTAACGTACTAAGACGATTCGCTAACATGTTCTGAGTCGATTCGCTAACGTCTGGTGCGCTATGAACTGAGACGATTTGCTAACGTCCCAGTTCGGTAATCATCTGCATCTGAGACCATGTTTGAAATGAAACAAGTTGTCTCTTTCACTGAGAACTGATTGAAAAGAGATGGAAAATATTCATAGAAAGTACATTAACTTCTGTATGGAGCAAAGTAACTTCTGTATGGGGCAAAGTGACTTTTGTTGGGGGCGAAATGCCTCGGGGCAAAATGACTGGTTACCTTGTCTCCCATCCTCAGAATAAGATGTGATAGAGAACCCTCCAGAATTTCTTACAAAATGGTTACCAGACTTCCTTATGGAAAAAAGTCACTGAAATTATATATAAAGAATTATGTCCCAAAATCATCAAAGCTGAAGGCTATGTTGTGTGGATACCATTGGTATTATTTCTTAGAGTGATATAGAAGTTCAAAGCTCATTTTTTTCTCAAAGAAGTGTGTCATTAAGTTTAAGCTTGTGTATTTTTTGAACAAGGACTCCAAAGCATAAGAACTAGCCTTGTTTTGTATGATTGCTGAAGGTACATTGTAATATTATCAGAAAATTAAGGCAGCTCCAAATGAAAGCTTAACAGCTTTCGAGCAGAATCATATCATTGAGTGGATATATGGAGTCAAATTCTGGTCCTATAAATGAGTATTGAAAATCAGTACCCTTTATATCACCCACAAATTCTGTTTGTTTATTAGAATTCAGATTGTCTCAGTTAGGCAGAACTGCACTTGATGTTGGAGGAGGTGGTGATTGCTTTTTTAGGCCTGTGTTACATCAACTCTATGGAAATCCTAATAGTCATTTCTATTTGCGCAGTATTGGCATTCAGTATTTAGTGAATCACCCTAAACCATAGGCCATTTTGCTGATGCAAACATTTCCTAGTCCCATTCCCTTGTGGGGGCAAGAAATGATCACTCTGCTAAAAATGGCCTCATTAATTCATTAAATAGATCAAACTTTGCCCCACAAGGGACTGGAGCTAGCATTAGCAAAATGGTGTAATTCTTGGCAAGGTTATTTGGAAAGAATGTCATGTCAAGGAACATTAACATGGGCTGTCGTGCTACATGTATCATAATTCAAGCTGTTGCCAGTTGTCTTAGTTTATCAATTCATATTGCTGAATCAAATCCAACTTTTTCTCAAGTTACTGTTGTTGAACCAGTGAATGTTACAAATGCCCTAAACATTAACACTGGACACCTAGATGGATTTTATTATGTTTCCATAGTAGAAACAAAACAATGGAGGTAAGAGCCAACAGCAAACAAACAAAAACTGCAGATGAAAACAAACCAGTTAATGACAGTGAAAAAGGTAAAGCTTACAGAAAAAATACACGAGAGAATATATGAAAGACAGAAGAGCTGATGATAACTTTAAAAACATGAGAATGAAAAATGAGTGCAAGGCAGCAACATTAATAGCAAACATCTAGGAACAAGAAGCACCTGTCTGTTAAAAAAAAGAAAATTGAACCCAGAAAATGTCAGACAAATTGAGGGACAGTCCTTCAGAAAATGAAAAGCAGAGAATCCGCAGCACATAAGGCGAATAAACAAACAGTCGGTAAGAAAAAGACAAAAGGCTTTAGTTCTGGCAAGTGTAACGCAACTAACAAGAAGCAGTCATGAGTTGCAACCACAAGTAAACAATTATGATGCAATTTCTATGATAAATTTGTTTCCCAAAAACATTGCATGTGGCCCAGAATATGTACATGTATGCACTTCTTGTGACCAATTGTGGTACAAGTGCTCTGTAGTGAAATGTAATCCAAACAAATATAAGGCATGTTCACCAGACATTGTTGAGTCCAGTCTTACTGGTTTTAAAAGTGTCGATGACACTAAATGGATCTGCATAACTTACAAATCAAGTCTAAAAAAGGCAGGTTACCCAGCTGTTCTAAAGCCAATAAGATGGGTTTTCATTATAAGCCTGATGTATTGAATTTGACATCACTAAAAGAGCGACTAATA
>JAHPZR010051511.1:0-7500 GCA_019787425.1 Platygyra sinensis | reverse complement strand
ACGATAAACCACGGTCAACCACGGGTAACCATGAACTGACTAAATCAATATTAATAGTATCCTTTTAACCATCATTTGGTTACCCGTGGTTAATCGTGGTTAATCGTGGTTACCAGTGAAAAAACTGCATTTATCTGCATTATATAATCGTTTTTCCAAGCTGAACTGGAAAAAAGAAACAAAAACTTTGTAGAATAGGAATTAAAATGAGACACTATGTTATAAAACTAACTTTTGGGCTCAGAAGGCACGTTTTTATTGGTTTAGCGACAGCTGACCGTGAGTAATGGCATCATTTTTACATCACACTTGCGTGTTAGAAGCATTCCGTTAACAGCATTGTGTTGAGCGGACAAAATTACATAAGATCACTTGTTTTATCACGCTTTAGAACTTCATGTCATGACTTCTCAATGTTTTATCAATGGTGAAGCGTTAAAAATAGAATAAATTAATTAACTTTTCGATGCAAAAGGTTTACCAATGAGAAACCGTTGGAAACTCGCCCAGTAAAAGTGTAAAAGCACTAAAACCATCGGTTGATATAAAATTTGATGTGCTCAGTGCAATGCCGTTATCAAAATAATATATACATGTTGCTGTGACGTCATTATGAGGTCATCTGTAATGGTAAAGTATTGTATTAAGGTCAGACATAGAGAGATTTTTGCCAAAGAACGATGCAATTTCTGTTTTTTCGTCAAAATATGACAACTGAAAAGTGAAACACTTGTAGCCATCATGTCATAGTGAGAATTGCGTTGAATGAAAGTGAGGTAGACACCCTTTGAACACTTTAAAAGAGAAAAAGTGGCGATAAACACCACCTTGAGGGCTAAATATGGATCCATTTATTAACGAGATACACCAGGTTTCGTCTTTGTATCGGAATTTCGGTGAGAAAAAAACACTTCCCACTTTTTCTTTAGTCAGGAATCACTCTGAACCACGCATTTAGTCGCTTTTGTAAAAATAAAGTTGCTATAGCTTAGATATATAAAGGAAATCGCTACAATTTGCAGAAATAGGCTCCAGACAATGGGCGACAAAAGTAGTTGAGACACTTTTAGGAAAAGACGATTTTCGATTCTTAAACATTTGTTCTATTTTATTTGCATCTAGCGTTAAATCTCTTATACCCCCGGCCCCCCAATTCAATGTTGTGTAGGCGTTGTGGTCTGTGCAATCGAAGAAATAGAAAAATCAACATTGTTGTGGGGGAAAGGGGGGCGAATGTTTCCAAGACGCAGAAAAATCGAATTTTACTGCCAAGTGTCTCAACACTTTTGTCGCCCATTGTAGGTCTTGGTTTTTTTACGCCACTTTTAAGTTTTAAAGCAGTAAGTTTTTTTTTTATCTCGTGACTCAGGACACCGTTAAGGTAAACCTTTCTTCGTATTATCCGTTCCTACTTGTTTGTTGTTTTCGTTAGCTATTATTTTCTATTACTAATTTTCCTATTTTTTTCTGGTTTATATGTAGTACCGTACAAGTGCAAAGTTAATAAAAGTTTTGGTACACGACTACGCGTAACTTCGGTTACAGATTCCCCGTTTTAGAGATTCCCCCTTTAAGAGATTCCCACTTTAAGAGATTCCCCGTTTTAGAGATTCCCCGTTTTAGAGATTCCCCCTTTTAGAAATTCCCCGTTTTAAAAGTTCCCCCTTCTAGGGATTCCCCCTTATAGAGATTCCCCTTTTTAGAGTTTTCCCCTTTTAGAGATTCCCCTTTTTATAGATTCTTCGTTCCTCGTTCCTCGTTCCCCGTTCCCTGTTTTAGAACTATCCATTACTGATCCATCCTCTCACATTGAAGTTCTACTTCAGAAAGACCTGCAGACAAAGGAAACGACAATTTTGACAAGAAGATCGCATGCCGCCACTCAGAATGACGCCAACCTGAGTTCCCAATGCTGAATTATTTCCTGTATACTACTGCGTTGCACTGATTTGTATCTCGTAAAACAAAAGAAATATGTACCATTACTAATCTGCGGGTGTAAGGCCTTCTCTCCAGTTTTGAATCCAATATGTGTTTACGCGAACGTGTATGTTTTCCCGCATTTTATTCATATCGGTGAGCGATTGGCTCTTGGGAAAGAATGGATTCTGGGCAGTATTCCCGAGGGGAAGAATTCTCAGATATAAGAGTTGCTTGGGAAAGGATTAAATATAATGTACGGTTTTTTTCGATGCAATATTCAAAAGAGCTAGCAAGAATTAAGAGAGAGAAAGAGGAAAGTCTGCAGAAGAACCTCCAAGCTGCACAAATACAATATCAGCAAAATCAATGCGAAGAATTTGAAAAGATTATGGACGAGTGTAAGACTGAGATAGAAAAATTTTACGATAAGAAAGCCAATGGATTAATTGTGCGTTCAAGGGCGAGCTGGCATGAACATGGGGTAAAGAGTACTTAGTATTTTTTAAGTTTGGAGAAAAGAAACCATACAAGGAAACACATAAGGAAACTTTGTCTAAGTGGAGTTATCACCACCAATTATGAAACAATTTTAGACTCGTCTTCAAAATATTATAAAAATTTGTAAAGTAGGAAAATTAATATGGTGCACCCAGATGTGTTGGAACACTTTCTTGGTCAACCTAGCAAACCAAAATTATCTGAGGAAGAAAGAATAAGTTGTGAAGGTCGAATAACTATTGAAGAATGTGTCAAAGCATTGGATACTTTTGAAAATGGAAAGACCCCTGGGAATGATGGCATACCTATCGAGTTTTACAAAACCTTTTGGTGTTGTGTAAGCGGGCTCATGACAAATGTTTTTAACTACTCCTTTGACTTAGGAGAAATGTCGAATTCACAAAAACAGGCAATTATCACTTTAATTGATAAAAAGGATAAAGATCGGACGTATTTGGAAAACTGGAGACCGATTTCTTTAGTTAATGCTAACTCCAAGCTTGCTTCTAAGGTCATATCTAACAGGATAAAAAAACGTTCTTCCTCGAATAATCCGTTTTGTTATACCTCCCAACTCAAATACGTTCTCCGATTGGAGGAGAACGCGCCGCGTGCCGTGGGTTAAATCTCTCTAACTCCCTAGGGCGAATAAAACTCACTAACTCCCTAGGGAAACAACAACTTGAACTTTGGACTCGCGCGTGATCACGTTGTGCACCTTGAAGACGCGGGAAATTTGTATACCAGTCGGCCTGATGTTAAAAAGCCATTGAAGTAGGACAACGTCTCTTATTAGAGACGGCATTCATTATTCAAGAAAAGGGATTTTTATTCGCAAAACCATATCATACAGATTGACAAAAGGGAAAATATGAGCGTTTTGTGTCCAAGCTCTTGGTTTTGCGCCAAAAATGGGTTTCCCACGTTCGTCAACTCGCTCCTCGATCGCCGTCGTGTTTTTTTAATACAGCAAAATATGCTGTCCCTGATCAAATCAAACTCAAAATGCTCGAGTTAAGCATTAGAAGACGCCAAAGCAACTTTAGTGCTGTCTATAATTTTTGTTAGCTTCGAAGAAAAAGACTGTTATCGTGATTTTTCAATAGGACAGGTTGATTTTGGAAGCCGCTTAATTTTGCGAGTGCAGCCAGTGTATGCAATAGCGTTAAGCAAATCATTATTTTCGGACCTTTTTCTATTTTGAGTCGGGAGGTATAACAAGACACTTAATGACTGGCCCCTCGGAAAACAGTGAGTTTTGTTTCCCCTCGACCTCAATGTTCCCCTCGTCTTCGCCTCGGGGAACATTGAGGGTCTCGGGGAAACAAAACTCACTGTTTCCATTGTGGCCAGTCATTAAGAGCGACTTGCTGTAACGATCACCTATACCTATGCAAGATAGAAAAAAATCGATTTTCTAAAAATTTGTCGGGAGTAAGGTTTTTACTAACTTGTTTCAAAACTGTAAGCGTGAGGTTGTTTGGATTTTTATTGTCTTCTCCAGATCGCCTTTTGTATTTTGTCCGTAAAAGAGTCAAACTCGGCCCTGAAATTGCACTTTTTGCGAAGGCTGGCAAGCTAAAATATTATGCGTGGCTGGAAAACCTAACCCATATTATTAAAATATAATGTTTTAGTACTTATTTCGCGTTGTCAGATTCACATGTAATATGAACCTGAATTTTTAACAAATTTTCAAAATTATGCGCGACGGCGGCGTCACGTCACGTCCAAATTTAGGTCAAATTCATGGGCCAACAAGTTAACCTGGTACATGAATTTACATCCCAAAACTATTTTTCTGGGTAAAAGTATTACTTCATCTCACTTTTTATCGCAAATCTAGCTTGTGTAAATGAAACGCAAAAATTTGACAGCGCTTGAGCAAGCCGCTTGACATTTTGACCTTTCACGCTGCGATGATTATCTCGAACGTTGACCCTGAAATGTTTGCCTGTGGGCCTCAATCCGCCTTAAATAATTGTTAAAGGCCTCCAGATATCAGTTATAGTAATTCAAAGACAGTTTCTAGCCGCAAACGAACATGTTTAGCAAAGGCTAATTTTGAATAATTAATCAGTTATAAGCTTAAACGAGCACAGACAATGCACGCGACAAAAATGTCGGTTTGTAAATCGTTATCGGGAAAAATCTTGAGGAAAACTAGAAGAATAGATGGCTTACTAAATACTTGGACTTATTTCTTACCTTACTCTCGCCTACCGTGATAAGAAATGGTAACATTGCTGCGGCTTCATAGCTTGTTCGAAACACTCTCGACGGTTGCCAGGCTACAAACAAAATCACCGACACAGGCCTCTCAAGGTCGCGTGAGAGCGGCGGCCTTGTTTATTTATCTTCAATAATTGTTACTATTTGTTTGATTGTCTGTTTGTTTTTTGTAATTGATTGTTTTGTTGCTGTTTTTTTAATATATAAAATTTTATTGCATTTATGCCATTTTGTTTGTCACACCCGATTATCTTCTGTGCTTACCGCATGTCAACGAGCATGTCTCAGAATAACAGGTGTGCACTCCCTGGTATCAAATTTTGGAGAACGTACGCACGCACATGTTTTGAATTAACTCTGACGTGTCTTGTTTTAGCGGGATTAATATCTTCTCGTAAAAAGCGTTGTTTTACTTGTCAATAACATACGTAACTGGAGAATCCTGCGTCTCCATTAAAGTTAGAAATTGTAATCTAATTCCTTCATGTGGCTTTGCACACTTGTCGGGGGATCGTGGGGATCGAGTGGCAAATGTCCAGCCGGTGTGGTTGTGGGAAGCTGTGCGAAGAGTACTCAAGGCCAACTTCAAAATTTTCTCTATTTCGAGACTCTGCCTTAGCCTGTGAATCGAAGAATCTCCCACGTGCCACATGTACATGAGCGCCAACTCTCCAGGGCATGTCACTGTAGACCCTTCGGGTGCGTTCCTCAGAAAACTAAGTTAGTCTCCAGGAAACTTCTTGTGAGGAATAAATTCAACAAAGAGACAGATTTGTTGACGAACCAAGTTAAGTTTTTTTTGTTGGCTGAGTCAATAGAACGGGAACTTGATAGAATCTTATTACCATAAAGATCTTGGAAAATCAAATTGAGGTCTTTGAGAAAAGTCTCGCTTGGTTTATGGCTATGGAAGGAAATTTATACCAGGGTGATAGGTTTCTTAAATTTTGATGCAAAGTATGTTTGAGAGAGCTTTCTCGAAGTAAGCTACTCATTTAGTTACAAGATCCTCCCCACGGGCTTATATCGAAGGAAAAGACGGTTAGGTTTCTATTGGAGGAATTATGTTCGGCTGTTAAGGGTTTCGTATGATTATTTTTACTGTTATTGTTATTTTTTTTATTTTTAAAATTATTTTTATAAGCTTAAGCGACGCCACAGGAACTAACACACCAGTGGAGTGGAATGGCTGTCTGGACTGCGAGAGTGTAATGTCGCGTTCTCCTGTCACAGAAATCGGAGCAGTACAGTTTCTTTTATTAGATCGCCATGTGATACCGAAAGACTCGTGAAGTCCTGGACAAACTGCATTGTCAGCTGAAGATGTGACTTGTCGATATCAAACACCCCTGTAAGATAAAAGTAAAAGACCAAAACTGCCAGCTGTCTCTACTAAATTTTGCAAGCTAGAGAAGTTTAATTATGTACACGCTTTTCAATTTCCTACCCTCTCTTCAAGGTCCCGCTTTCCCCTGCGGAGTGCATGACATTCCAGACAGCTTGGGGTTAATTCAAAACACACTGTTTTTGCGTGACAGTCATACATAGTGTGTGACAATAGTGCATGATGCGTGACAGTTCACAGGTGTTGCCCAGCGTGGCTCTCGCATTGAAGGTTTAGGGTGCAGATTATCGCACTAAAGTAGTATAGGTAGTGGCGGTTCGAGCGCAGACTCATCCCAGAGGCTCATAAAAAAAAAAAAAAATTGTCTATCAATTTTTTACAGCTTACTCTGAAAGGCTTTAAAAATAGCCAAGTGAAAAGGTTTAAAAATAACCAAGTGAAAAGGTTTAAAAAAATAGCCAAATGAAAAGGTTAAAAAATAGCCTAGTGAAAAGGTTTAAAAATAGCCAAGTGAAAAGGTTAAAAAATAGCCAAGTGAAAAGGTTAAAAAATAGCCAAGTGAAAAGGTTTAAAGTGGTACTGCGACCAAAAAAACAATTCTTTTTTTTTTTGGATTTCAAAACTATGTTAACTAAACACTAACTGGCCCAAGTTTTAAGTTCTGATTTTCAAAAGGCACCTGTTTATTTAACTGGAATTTTCTTATTTATTGGTCCGCCATTACTAACTTTAAAATCTTAGGAGAGCTGGGTCGAGGAGAAAATGACGTCATTTACTCACTAGTTTAAGAATGCAATGCGTGTGAACGCAGCTGAATTAATATGCAGCACGGGAGTTTCGGGCTTTCAGACTTTTAAAACCCGTGTTTTGCATATATAATAAATTGCGTTTACACGGTGAAATCTTAAGCTAGTGAGTATATGACGTCATTTTCTCTAGATCCAACCCTCTGATGTCCTGTCGGTCAGTTTTGAACGTGAGTAATGGCGGACCGTGAAATCCAAAACTTACACTCAAAATAAACAGCCTTCGGATAAAACTCAAAGCTCAAAACTTTGCCAGTTAGGTGTTAAGCGAACACACTTTCAAAATCTGAAGAAAAAATAGAAATGATTTTTTGATCATAGTACCACTTTAAAAATCAGCGTAAACTTAAAAATTGTCTATCAATTTTTCAGCTTAAGCATCAGGAGAGAGCGCAGAGGCTAATCAGTGTACACTGAAATTTATTGATAGACAATTTATAAATAATCTTTTAATTTTCTTTCTTTATGATATCTTGGTAAAAAAGGATAGCTTTTATGATTTATTTCAGTTAAATCATTTTCAGTTTCTACATATTTTGTGATAAGGTCTTCAACACTTTTTGCAGCTACTTTTAGTTTTACACGTAAATAAGTTGGACAGTTATATTTTGGTAACAATCTTTGTGCACACTGTCTTCCGACTTCTTTTTCTTAGAAGATCTCTTCGTAATCACTATTGTCAAATAGTAATTTATC
>JAHPZR010051510.1:10000-14921 GCA_019787425.1 Platygyra sinensis | reverse complement strand
TAAAGTTAATTGCTGTTGAATTTCAAGCAATCTATTAAATTCGACACCATAACTTAGCCTACCTGAACAAATGTTACAACTTTTGCGGCAATTTTTCAACATATAGTCCGGATTCTTTTTGCATTCATCAAGAGACGCCCAGTATTCACAGTTCTTGTGGTCATCTTGACAACCTAATGGTTCAAGCAAAACTAGAAACAAAACTAGACCAAAACAAAATTAGACCAAATGGTCGTTAAGCTATACATACTGGCCCTGCCTTCGAAATTTTAACCAATCAATCAGCATTTAGAAGGTGGTATGGCTGTACTGTTAACATGTGTGCTAAAAAGAAACGCTTAAAATCGAAGTAGGGTCTGCTTTATTATCGAGCATTCACGAAAAGGGATTAAATTGCCAGAAACTATAACAAATTATTATACATCCCTATTTCACCTTTAAAATGGAATCGACTTTACCGTAGTTTTCTGAAGCAAATTTTACTATTGGTGGTTTTCACGTCACGCAAGTGAAAAATAGAACCGCTTACCATTCACAAATTAAGTCAAGAAACAATGTGCCAAAGTTTCGGGGATGTGCGATATTCCGAACTCGAGTTATTCGGCAAAAGGTATCACTGAAAATTATAGTGTTCAGTAGTATGGAGACGCCATGTTGGAGACCGTCTGAGGGACTCCAACATGGCGGCCGGAAACCAGTGGAAACATCGGGGCCGGGTTGTTCAAGCCCAATTAAGCTAACCCGAGGTTAACAAAAATTTTGATTTCAGTTTTCTAACTTTTTGTGAGATGTTCTGTTTATATTGTTTGCCCTTCAGTTATAAGCTGTAGTAATCTCAAACTACACCAAACGTTAGAGGTGAAAAATATTTTTAAACAAGAAAAAAGAATTCTTCAGATAACGTTTAACCCTAGGTTAACGTTAACCGGCTTTGGGACAACCCGGCCCTGGAGTTTACCTTTGGCTCTCTTAAAACGTTTATTCTCTCTATTAAACTTGAAAACATTTGCATGGGCACTTATCTCAACATATTGCTTACTCAGAACTTGAAAACATAAGGCGAATCGATATTTCGTGCACGTAACATGTTACCCAGAAACAATGCCGATGTCACGCACTGTGAAATTTCAAAACAAAGCGGTCTGCCGAGCTGAAGACAGGCCAACAGATATATGTTTAAAAATGACTTTTACCTGATAAAGGTAAAAACTTAAAATTTTGAATTTTATTTTTTCTGACGTCACGTGAAAACCAGAAATTGCTGATCGCTGACTCCAGCCTGTGTTTTCACGTAAAGGACAGTAAGTGACAGCTGTCATTGATGGTGTCAATGTTAGTTTGACTAAATTTCTTTTATACTCGGAGTTCAGTTTTTCGCGTTTTCCATATTCATATTTCACTCGTATATATGCGGGTAATCTAAAGTATTTTATTTCCTCTCTTAAAAAGGACATAACTGCAAAAAAAATGGTTTGAAGTGTATGTAAGTACATGGATATTGTAGATACGCCAGCTATCAATGTCCTCGTACAAAGTTGTCCTTTTGTTGGCACTTTGTATTTACCCGTAACCTCGTTCCCAGGGGCGGGAAGGAGAGAACCCTGGGAACGAGGTTGATTTACCCGCTGGTAATAGAAACGCTCCTTCTACTACAAAACCCTGTAGAAGAAGATAATAAACTGAGCTTTATTGAGGCTATTTTGATCCCTCAAGCTACCCCAAAGACTAACCTTGATTTCCACCTGTTGATGCACCATTGCATTTGTACAAAAGGTTCATTTGTTTAGCGTCCATGCCACTGATTCCATCCCGCTGGCCAATTTTAACCTGCCAATCAATCAATCAATCAATCAATCAATCAACCAATTAATCAATCAATCAAGATCAGTCAAACAATCGGTCAGTCAGTCAGTCAGTTAGTAAATCGGTCAGTCAGTAAGTCGGTCGGTCGGTCGGTCGGTCAGTCGTCGGTCAGTCGGTCAGTCGGTCGGTCGGTCGGTCGGTCGGTCGGTCGGTCAGTCGGTCAGTCGGTCAGTCGGTCAGTCGGTCAGTCGGTCAGTCGGTCAGTCGGTCAGTCGGTCAGTCGGTCAGTCGGTCAGTCGGTCAGTCGGTCAGTCGGTCAGTCGGTCAGTCGGTCAGTCGGTCAGTCAGTCAATCGATCGATCGATCAGCGGATGAGGGATTTCTAAATTTTTGCCAGTCCTAAAATAATAAAACCAAACGAATCGTTCTTGTTGGTTCCAAAGGACACAGACAATCGAGTGAAGCATCAAAAGTCCAATTAAATACATGGAGAGGGAAGTGAACGAAATGACGCGCGAAAAAAAAAAAGCGAGAGAGTAACGACGGTTTCGGACTTACTTTCAAGTGGATTACAAAGGGTCAATCTGTTAGCCGAGTAATGCAAAACGAAAGAAAATGCGTTGAAATGAATCGTTCGGTTGATAGTCAGTCATCTGTGGATTTATTGTCTTACAAGACATATCCAGAAATTATACACTTCTTGCTCAATAGAATGAAAACAACATAAGAACCAAACGATCTTGATATAAGCAGACAAGTCAATACTTTAAAGAAAACGACAAACACTTTTAAGTTTGTAAGACATGTTTCGACAGAAACTTCTGTCATCTTCAATTAATTAATGTAAAAAGCGTTACAAGTTGAATTTATGAAAAAGAAAAAAATGCTAATTATGCTAGTAACAACGGAATGTACAAAAAACGTGACAAAGTGAGAATTGAAAGACAAAAGGTGGCGAATTGGAGACAAAAGGTGGCGACAGGAAAAAATGGGAACCTCTTGCAGTGTATCTTGAGCTTTAAAAAGTTCTGCAATTCAACTGGCTATTTGTATGACCCTATTCTCGCAAAGACGTAATTGACGCCTTCTTTCCTTACATGAAATAAGACTCTCTTTAAGGCTTAAATCTGCGCCGATAGATGGTAAATATTGTAGCTTGGCCTGTACTAGTATCAGCTTCGTATTGCTCCGTTTTATTTTATTTTATTGATTTATTTATTTTTTTTTTTTTGTTTGTTGTTGTTGTTGTTGTTGTTTTTTTTTTTTAAATCTAGTGTGCTTTTTTCTTGTACCTGCATGTCTTTTTGTAACTTTATTTTGTATTTCACTTTTCATTTTTTTTCGCTTATGATATTCCACAACAAATGTAATGTTTTAGAACACAGCACGGTAAAACAGTAATGTATTGTAATGTAGTGTATTATTCTGTACTGTAGCTCTGTATTTAAAAAATAAATAAATAAATAAATAAAAAAAAAGTTTGTAAGACATGTTTCGACAGAAACTTCTGTCATCTTCAATTAATTAATGTAAAAAGCGTTACAAGTTGAATTTATGAAAAAGAAAAAATGCTAATTATGCTAGTAACAACGGAATGTACAAAAAACGTGACAAAGTGAGAATTGAAAGGATAGTTTCAGATTTACATGATGTAATTGCTGATTAAGGCTGTTGTTTATGAATATGAAATGAGAACCAATTAAAAAGCGGTTACCCCTTGTTTGTTGGGAAGAATTGTTGGTTGTCCGTTAGCACTGAAGGCATAGGCATCATAATGCATCACGCTTGTGTAATCGTACGGTGTACCAAGTGAGTCTATCGTATTCCTTCCGTACTTGTTAAAGTTGTACGCCATACCTAAGGAAACAGAACATAAAATAATAAGAACCTTTTTATTATAAAATGAACAAGTTGCCTATTAATTTTGTTCTTAAATCAGTTAACTTTGTTAGTTTTTTCTTAATTTTGTCATTAATTTTGTCCTCGTTACCTCGTTGTCTTCCCAAACATTTCAAAGAAATTTTATATATTACTGTAAGATCAAATGCGGGATTCTTCTGAGTGGTATACGACATATATCGACATGAAAAGGGCGTATAAGCATAGAGTTGTTTGCAAAGTAAGTAAAATGTCTCTGAATGACGATGAACGGAAAGAAAACGACAATTAGAAATTAAGAATAACTTAAATCCTGACACCAGGTTCGTCTATCATTTTTCCCAGGCAAATTACTAAAATCTTTCAGTGAACTTTAAACGTGCCGTGAAGTGATCATTCGGTCTGCCCTCAGTAGAGAGTTAATTTTTCTTAAAGTACATATGAAGTGAAAAATAATTTCTGCTTATTTGAAAGTCCTTCCAAAATACAGAAGAATGACGTTTTTCTTTTTGAAATATCTTTTTTCGTTTCAGAGATATTAATGTTTTTCTATTATGCAAATCAGATCAGTGATGACGTCATATTGTTTGCAGTTAAAAATTGTAAAATACTGAATAAACAATATCTCTAGAAATATTAAGGCACTGTCCTTGAAACTAGGCACCATAATTGTCCATCACAAAAGAAACAAAATGACACCCTTAGTGCTGTTGCCATAGCAACTCTTTCGGCTCTAGTCTCTTTTTGTCGAAAAAACGAATCCTGCATTTTCAACCTCTTAAGTGAGAGAAGGGGTCCTACATGGAACATACATAGTTCCCATGTTGTCATAACTCCCAACGATAGATTGTGTAGGGTAGATGGATCTTGTTTTCAGACAAAAAACTGGGATTTTCAGTTTTTATTAAAACAACACCAGTGGCAAAACTGTTGTCATGGCAACGGTCATAAGGGTGTCATTTCGTTTCTTTTGCTATGCACATTTATGGTGCCAAGTTTCAAGAACACTGCTTTAATATTTCTAGAGATATTGTTTATTCAGTATTTTACAATTTTTAGCTGCAAACAATATGACGTCATCACTGATCTAATTTGCATAATAGAAAAATGTTAATATCTCTGAAACGAAAAAAAAATTTCAAAAAGAAAAAGCCATTCTTCTGTATTTTGAAAGGTCTTTCAAATAAGCAGAAATTATTTTTCACTTCACATGCACTTTAAAGATAATATAGAGACAAGT
>JAHPZR010051510.1:0-5000 GCA_019787425.1 Platygyra sinensis | reverse complement strand
AATTTTCGAAATATTGTACATTTCCTCAAACGCATGCTACAAGTTGTAGATAATGCCGTGTTTTGGCAAAACGTATTGTGATATTTCGAAAACGATCGCGATATCCTCAGTCCGAGTTTTTAGACGTTTTCTATTGTGGTCACGTGACATACCAAATATGGGCGTGTTTCGAAACATTTAAAGGAAACGTGAATCGAACAAACACGGTAAACTTTGATGCCCACTGGACTTCAGGAGCCAAAAAAAAAGGTTTTGAGATTTCCTTAGCAACAGACTTGTAGTTAAGTTTCTACCCCCTTAAAGATCATTTAAGTTAATACTTCTCATAAGCCAACCCTTTCACAGTTCGCATATTGTTTTACAGTAAGAATATTGAAAATACAGACACAGGAATCCGTGACGGCTCCGTTTTGTTGAAATCAAGGAGCCTGGGCAACTGATTACGACCACGACACCGTGACGTCTGGTAAAAAGAGTTCAAGTGTCACTGTAAGATACGTTCAGCAGGTTAATCGGTTTAAAAACTTGGTCAGGCTAATATGTGATCACAGCGTGCAATTCCAAAGGAGGAAACGAAATGTCTCCCCATTATCTCTGTTTTACGTTGTTCATTAGACGATCCAGAAACGCACCAAGGTTTAAACGCAATTTTATAGCAACCCCTACTAAGAAACCAAAATTTCGGAATCGAGAGAGAGAAATGTGAGAACGTGAGTTCATGAGACATGGTTGGAGCGTTAATATCTTACAGATACAGCCTGTTAGATATGATGGCAGGCAAAGTCTTGCACCAGACTGTCAAGGGAAACAATGGAAGGAAAAAAGCGAAGAATTAGTGATGAACATCGAGAGGCGAGAAGTGGACGGCAACCTCTGGCGAAGCATTATGTAGTACGTCCGGTGGACGCCACACTTGTGTCAAGAAATTCTCGAATATGACATTTTCTACTCTGATATTACAAAAAAAAAATGTCGCAGCGAGGTCTAACTGATTGATTTGATTATGGAAAGATAGCCGGTTATAGTTTTCTTGAAACGAAAGTCTGAATGAAATGATAATAATTACTCCGATCTGAAAGCGACACCAGAGACAGGGCAACTGAGCTTGTGAAAGTCTGACGATGGCAGTAAAAGTTAAAAGTAAACCATAAATCGTGCCCTCCGATCATCATTCTACTGAAATGTGTTGCGAGTTTTTTACCTTGATCAAGAATGATTATTAGTCGTTGTAATAGTGTGATTTAAAATAAACGGCCTAAAATATCTTATATTCATTTTCTTACAGTGGATAAAGTGACTAGCTTGTTCCATTTTATGTAGGGAATTTTCGTGCATTGCTCCATTTTGTAATTTGTTGCCCTTGGCAATGCGAGATCTTGGAAAATCGTAGGTATTAATGTAACAAAAAAATCGACAACTCAGTGAACAAGAAATTCCTAGCTTGATAAAATTTAAATATTGAAAGAGGTAATCTGGGAGACAAACTGCAGTCAACATTAAAAATATAGAAAACAGTAAACCATTTCTTTTTTTCTTAAAAGAAGTAAAGTAATAAAAATACATTAAGTGGGATATGTTACACCAACCTTCCGGATTGCCGAAAACTGCAGCAATCATGAAAAACGTAACGAACCACATTTTCACCTTACACCAACTTGCTGTAGTCAATACGATGACTTAAGATAGGCGATTTAGGATCCATAGCTTTATAGTTCAAACCTTTCTCGTTCAATATATCAGATGGTCATTTGAATAAACACAGCGATTTGCCTTAGACACAGAGAGTAAAGAACATAAGTTGTTGGTTGTTATATATGAACAAACGCATAATATTCAAATTTAATCACAAAGTCTTGAAACATTTGTTGAACGCTCTGAGAGAGAGCAGCTGTGTCACTTCGTGGCCGTGTAGCATTATTTAATATACATATTAAAAAAATGAAACTAAGAGTGGCTGTTATTACAATTCCAGAACCTACAAAATTACTTGTTCTTTTGCTGTCATCTTGTTGCTGTTTCTGTTATATTTGCTCTGTATTCAGTATAGTTGCCTCTGAGAGTTGCTTAAAACTACTGAGTTACTTGTTATTGGAACTTGTCGCAATATAAATGTTTAAGTGATGAGCAAAGATTATGAAAACCAAAACTACTGTTCATTTACATCTAGTGAGCAATCACAGAAACCTCTATATCCTGATGGGGCTATACAAGCAGCTGAACAGCAGCTGCGTAATTTTGTAGGAGTGAAACATTATTAAATACACAATATTGATATTAATTCCTGCCAGTATGATGCTTTGTTTCTGTAAAAAGCTGACAAGTGATCGCTTAATTTCCATAGGCGTACGAGCTGGGAGGTGGGGGCGAGAGGGGACGGCAGCCCAACTGCGGAAATTACGTAATTTTCCAGGAAAAGAGAACATGATTCGGGTAACAACACTTAATAGAAAGCATTACAAAGTAATAGACCACAAGTTTCTACGATTTAGAGGCATGATAAACCACTTGGAATGTTGGAAGAACACTCGAATAATTCGCAAATCACTCGCCTGCGGCTATTGATTTATGAACGAATTCTTTTCGTGTTCTACCAGCATCCTGCGTGGTTTATCAGTCTTTATATCATAACCCAAGTTATTCTCGCATTTTGATTGGTTCTCGCCCAGGTGGTGTGCGGCCTACGATCGCTAAGCATGCTGGTAGTAACAGGAGAACAGCTCATTCGTATCAACGCCGTCGTCGAGTGCACATCAAATTACTGTGATGATTTCAACAAGAAATCCCTTAGAAGTCGCTTTTGTATACTTTATTCATCGTTTAAACTCTACAGATTGGCAAATATTCAACCATTTCTTCAAGAATTGTAAAAAGGATCGAAAAATATTGTTTTCGCGATCGCCAGCGTGAAGGCAGTGAGATGTAAACAGTAGATAACAGCAACTGAATCAGTAAGGGCTACTCGCCACTGTTCTTTATTGTCATATGTACATGTATATATTTTTGCGCGAACAGAATCTCTAAGCGATGTCTGAGTCTATCTGTGTCGAATTATTTGGATATTGAACTACACTAGCGAGGTTTTATTTCTTGGTCATTGCTTCCATTAATTATGGCCACTGTGCATTTGAAATGTTTTTACCTTGCTATCGAGGTGTCTTCAAGGAAGAAGAGAAGTAAATATATCAAAATGTTTGAGAAGAAAAGCCAATTACCAATCTTTCCGTAACCTTTCGCCGTGTAGTCAATAAATTTGATGTTATTGTGGTGTGAAAATCTCACGAGTATATTTATTTGTTTAAATAAAATGTGATTAACCTTACACGTACTGAGCCTGATCAAACACTTGTTTGCAGTGGAATCTAAAATTTGTCCCACAGAATCTTGTTAGGCAAGATTTTTTGAATAGCTTTGCTTCTGCTCATCGTCTATAAATATAATTTGAACTGGTTACAGAGTAAACCCCTGTGTAGCATATTTTTTCAATATGTTGTTTACCTCTGCTGAGTTCAATAAAGTACTCGTACTATGTTCATACAGATCCCACATTGTAGGAAAGTCTGGGAATGAATTAATTGAAGAACCTTAACATCCTGTTTGTGGGGGAGATGTTGGCTTAATGGCTAGAATGATGGATTTTGGATCAAAAGGTTGAGCAGCGGGGGAAGTAATTGCATTGTGTCTTTCCTCTTGGCAGCAATACATACATACATAAACTTTATTTACGTGTCAAGGTATTTAGCTACAACCTAATTGTGGACACTATATAAAATTAATAAAATAAATATAGTATAAAATCACAGCCAGCACACACCATTCTCTAAGTACTTTTCTCAACCAGCAATTATACATGCGGGAAATGGTGAACTGTCAGGCAACCTAGGTTGAATTTTATTAAGCAGTGATTATGCCCAGTTCCCAAACTTATTCAATGAAAAGTAAAAGTTCGACACATGATTGCTGGTTAGGTTTAACTAGCCACATGTTCAGTAGGAGAAGCAATACTCTTAGTTGAGCTCTTTATGTGACAGGTTAAAATTAGCTCCAGAGGTGTGGGTCAGATTGCATATGTTGCCTTTTTCAACAACTTGGTTGTCGCTGCAAAGTAAAGTTTGGAAAATTAAAAAAAAATTTTATCCACTCTGAAATAACTGGCTTGTATTTTTTATTTACTTGTACAAAAAGTCATTTTTACACAGCTATGTCATACAAAGAAGTTACCCCGCCCTTTCATCAGGGAACAAAACAATATGGTATGAACATCACATGCCATAATTAATCCACAAACCTCGATAATAAAAACACTTACTTCTCTTACAAGTTGGATGATGTTTTCATAAATTGATAACATCCTGAATAAAATTTTCAGAAAATATGGAATCTTCTCTTGACATGTTCATGTCTTTCAGCTCTCCACCTCAAACAATAACAGCCAGTTACTGTTTTATGCATATGCAATTAGTTGGCAAAAACATACAAAATACACTAAGCTGTAATTACTTTTTTTGCTGTTGTGTTTATCGGAACACTGTATAATATTTACAAGGACAGTTTTACGAACAAAAGTACAGAGATTTGTACAACTTTCTTTCATCTAACCCTAGTAAATTTAAATGCCTATTTAATATTCCTACTGGCAATAGTTACATATACAAATGATAGCAGTGGCTGTTCTCTCCCTGTCTGCTTTTGATCTATGATAGATTTGCTCGAATTTAGATCACATATTCAGTATCGATTCAGTAAATCTATGGTTGTGCTTCCAATTTACTAATACACTGCTAGAAGAAGAAATTAGTGCTAAAAGTTTATTCAATTCTGCAAAATGATTCCCTCACCCTCCAATGAGTAAATTAGCAGCAGTCAAACGATCGATGCTATAAGTAACATTTCCAAATATAATTTGAAAATTGCCTACTACCACTTTATTATGTTTAGCTTGCTTGGTTATCACATCCTAAAAGCTGTCCCTGCATCATTATAGTTTCAAACAGCATCATGAA
>JAHPZR010051509.1:0-13225 GCA_019787425.1 Platygyra sinensis | reverse complement strand
TTATAAAAGTGTTCCCTGCCAATAAATTATATTTTCAAATCCCACTGTTGAAATTGGGCCATGCTTTGAAGAGATGACGTTCAGCTCGCGTCATCTACTATTACATAACAAACGAGTTTCATTACGCGAAACGTAACTCAGCGTAAAAACGTCAATAGACATTTTAGCCCAATTTAGCCCTTCTTTTAGCCAAAATTTTGGTATTTGTGTACTAAAAATAACTGACCTCAGTGTTAACACCTCCATATTCTGAAAGGGGAGAGTCACGTTTCGCGTAGTGAAACTCGGTCGTTGTGTAAAGTAGATGACGACGGTAACTTTGTCACGTTTCACAAGCTGATCGTTCGCATTGTAAAAAAATATAACTCCTCTGACAACGAAAGCTTGAGCCGCCTATGTTCCAGTGCGATAGGATCGTCCAAATTTGTTTACTTTTAGCGCCTCTATCTTCCTGAAAGCGCATGACACCATGCTTCGTTTGAAAAATAAACATGCGCGAAAAACCATTCACGCTTCACGGTTGAACGCAAATGGTAGTATTTGACATGTGTCACGTCGAATTAGCCAATCAGCAATTTACGTTCAGAATCTGAACGTAAATACTCAAAGCTTACAAGGACCATTGCAGGCTCTCCTTCTCTCGCCCGCCCCCTAGCTTTTGACCGCGCGCCATTCGAAAGCAAATCTCGGGATATAACCCAATACGGAGAGCCTGTTTGCAGGCTAAAAATCGGGATATAACCCAATACGGAGAGCCTGTTTGCAGGCTAAAAATCGGCCGGAAATTTCCTTAAACTTGATTGAAAAGTTTGCCTTAAACAGGTCCTTCAATTTGGTGACTTGAATGTCGAATTTTCTGCAGTAAGTCATTAGTTATTCAAAATTCACTGTTCGAGTTCCTAAGATTTGCCAGAGCATATTTTTGCCCTTCTGATTTAAAAACTAACAAGAGATATAAACTACCGAAAGCCGGGCTGGAATAGAGTTTGATTTCGCTCATTTTCCAAACCGTCCGACTAAAATCACTTTGTTGCTCGCGGTGTGAAACCTGAATGTAACACCATCTGTTTCAGTTAACTGTCGAGAGGCAAATTAACAGGTGAAATGCAAATAATTCAAAGAGAAATTTGCACTCAGAAATTGGCTAGTTGACCCAACATGTCACTAAAACCGTGGTGAGAACAAAATAATGCGATGCTTTACTGAATACGTTGAAAACAGCTAGAACATGTCGGTGGCCTTTTCATTTGTCCCGAGTGAGTTATAAGAGGTGGTTCGTTAAATGTGAAAGCCTTGTGAAGAGTGATTCTGCTTTAATGGATACAGCGATCTTCAACCTCATCAAACGGGATGAAAATTGTTTCTTTTTCTGTCCTGCTGCATCTCAAGAATTTTCTTTCTTACATACATTGCACAACAAAAGAAATTGGCTAGGATTCATTGAAGAAACAGGGGTATATACATACACCTTAGAGTCGAGATTTACGATCTTACCGTCGTTCACCCACCGTAAAGAGGGTCGTACAAGGGATCTCTGGCATGGTTCACGAACGGAAAAAAATAGAGGATTAAGGATCAATTAAGGATCGAAGACATAAAAATTTCGTTTTCCGAATCATGAAAATGAGCAAGTAAGATATTATTTTTTTAATAAGCCGATCTTGCACTAAAAGAAAAGAAAAAAAGAAAGAAAGCAAAGTCGTAAAAGGCTTAGTCAAGGCTCCACATTGCAAATGGCACACAAAGACAATCTTGATAAATTAATTTAACTATTCGGAGGATTCGCGTCTTAAGGTGGCTCAAAACAGTTTCCAGCACATTCAAAGACTCAGATTTTGATGTGTCATTACAACCCTCTTTATCAATTGATGCTGCAATCATGGTATCAAAAAACTGCGCAATCAATGGTGAACACGTTGGTATTACTTTCTGGACACAATAGGCTACCATAGCAACACTATGGCATGCTAAAAACATCCTTAATTTCAGCTTCAAGCGCCTATATTTCAAAAACGGCGCCGTGAAATTTTTTCTTATTAGAGAATTTTGATAAGCATGATGAGACGCAAATTTTGGCAAGGTTTGAAAAAATTCTGTACATGGGGTTCAGAGCCACCTTAAATTTTCAAAACTTTAAGGTGGCTCTGAGTGTTAATAATGACCCATCAAGATCTAAGTCTTGGAAAGTGCTGGAAACGGTTTTGAGCCACCTTAAATTAACGTAGATTAGCGAGGTTTAATTTCTTTGTGTATGTTTTGTGTGTTTATCAAAACCGCGCAAGTAGATGATGCCAGAAAGTGTAACTTCACAGATGGAAATATGATATAGTTGTTCTTGTAACATTTCTCTCGTCAAAGAAGATTTAATGTTTTACCAACGAATGAGCCAAACAGATACGCTGTTTCTTCTCCTACCCCGCGAGAAAGAAAAGCCTGATACTCAGGCTAGTTTCTGATTCAAGCATATTCCCATCGGGATATGTCAAGCCTTTTGTTTTTACCCTTTCACGCTATGAAAACAGGATATTCCAATGCGCGCGTTCAGTGACTAAATGACATAATCATTGTAAACATCTTTAGTGATCCGAATAGTCTGGTTCGTATGAAAAGTTGAACAAAAGCTTTTAGGCATAAATTTGTAGGGTTTTGATTTGATTTTGCCACTAACAAAGTAGTTACAGTTTTGTCGGAGAATTTAGCCGTTGTCTCATCAAGAATTCGCCTAATACCTTGACCAAAGCCAGGTGCATTCGCACAATGTACTACAAAAATTAATTTTACCGTTGAAATCACTGGAGAGTATCAGTTTATGACTTCAAGAATCATGAAACGTGGAAATAAAACAAGCGATCTTAGTGAATTCAAAAATTCAACCTAAAAACTTTGGGGAAAAAACGTGATAAAACATCGACCTCTGTAAAAGGTGGACTTTTTTTGGTTCCATTAAGCCCCTAACCCCAAAAAATTGTAAAAAAATAAACAAATCACCACAAAGGAAAAAAAAACGTTGGTATGATGATGCCATAGATCATCCATTGTGGAAAGAAGCCCGAGGTTTATCAGAAGACAAACGTTGAACAATAACTTATAAAATGATTGCACAATTATTTTATTTCGCTGCACTGTAAAGGCAATACACTTTTGTCACAAAAAGAGTGCTCTATCATGAAAGCTGTTAACTACTTGTTAAACTATACATTCGACCTTAGACTCATTTAAATTGGAAACCATGGGATTACAAATATGGCAAAAACTTGAGGAGTATGTAAGTATTATTCAATCTTGTACATTTTTCCTTTGTAAACCGAAGCAAAGATTTTGATATCTTTGATGGCAATTTCCTCCACAGCAAGTGGATTCTGCTCTAGTATGGTGAAGTTAGCCAGCTTCCCACCTTCAATGGTGCCTATGACGTCATCAGTGCCCATGATTATAGCGGCGTTCTTGGTGATAGCTTCTATGCCTTGATAGGCATAGTCCCTGGGCCTCCGCTCGCTTTAGCTATCGGCCATTGTGTAGAAGTAGTAAGGGGCCGCAGAAAACCCAGCTTGGCAATCCGATCAGCTTGCTCCTGAGTGAAGTAGCCTACATGCTCGATTGTGGTTCGGTGTTTTTCTCTAGGGGGTTCGTTCATCAGTTTCCTCCACAATGTCCAAGAGGGTTTTCATACCAAGATCACAATTGGTGTGCACATGAATCTGAAAGCCGTTCCTCCAGAAGACCCTCATCATCTTCTCCAAGTCTTCCGGCGGCGTAATCCACTGTCCATCGTGACCATCCATGTAGCCATCAACAGTACAACACCATTTTTTATTCGCCTTGTACATAGATAACATAACATAACATGGATACAATAAATAAATAAAAAAAAAAACATTTTGTTTGTACTTGTTAAAGCCTGGAGCTGAAATAATCGGCATATGCAAAATCTGCCATCTGCATCAACTGCGAATAGAATGCACCGTCACAGAGCCTTGACGTGGTCGGGGGTACGTAATCATTTGGTCGTCACTGAATTCCCCAGCCACTTTTTTAATATGTTCCACGGTTTTCTGGTAATCTACCTTGCACATTCTGGCGTAGTTTCTTCCACTGGCGACGCAGTAAGTAGAGAAATGTGTTTTATTCTTATCCTTCAGTATCTCGTTGCTCCTTTTTATCTCCATGTTTTCGTCCATCAAGGGAAACTCCAAATCAGCCACAGCAGTCATTCCAAAACGATGGACGACCTAAAGAAAACGAGCAAAGAAATTAATGTTGAGTGACAATAGGATAATGTAACACAGGATTTTTGCCGTGGAAGGTTTCTTGCCAGCTTGTCCACACAAGAAAATGTTACCAGGTTTTATTAAGTATACACCTAGGTCCTTCGTCCACAAAACCCTCAAGTTCACAGTGGGAAATTTTTTGTTTAAATTGGGCCAACTTTTAACCTTTTAACATTTTAGTCTTTCAAGTTCAAATTTGAAATGCTATTAGATACTTTTAAGATACAAATTTTGGTGGTATTAGTTTGTCAACATTTTAATTTTTTGGCGGGGAAAATGACGTCACAAAATGGAGTTAAAAATTTAGATTTTTATTTTCGTACATTTATTTGGCTCTGATGAAAGAAGACCTTTAAAGTAAAGGTTTTTCTCGCGCGGCGGATGGAAATGGCGGCCGAAGGCCGTTGGCACAGCACGAGCGGCGAAGCCGCGAGAAAATACTCTGGCTCAGAATGGCTTAATTCACCGTGCTCGTTGAACTTTGATCAATTTTATCGGATTATATTTAAACCAATCACAACGAGGATCACCCACTGTGAACACGTGGGCTTTCACGTAAAGACATGACAGATGACATATGGATTTCGATTATTATTGGCTCGGCGCCCTCAAAGAAATTGCGCTCTGCTCCAGAGGTTTTTCGCGCGGGTCACAATAGAGACATGACCGACACCGGCAAACCGCGCAAGAAAAACCTCTTGGTACCCAGGGTACCTCTAAAGTAGAACTATGATCAAATTTTTACCCCTTGTTTTTTGAGTGTATCACATAGAATTCCATGAAAGAATAAAAACGCTGTTTACCGTTTGCAAATATCTGCATTAGTTCCGGAGATATTTAAGTTTGAAAGATGGGTGAAATATGCAAATCAGATGACAGAGGACGTCATACGCTCAACTCAATATTATGTTGTGTACATTCACTACTTGCACAATACCATAATGCACCTCTTTAACCCCCCCCCCCCCCCCCAAAAAAAAAAAAAAATTGCATACTCATTGTTTGCAATTTCTCCTGGGACATGAACATATCCCAAGAGAAATCTAAAACAATGCCTATGCAAATTTTTGGGGGGTAAAAGAGGTGTATTATGGGATTTGTGCAAGTAGAGAATAAATAGATCTATCTTGGCCAATTTGCAGTGCAAAACATTCAAACTTGGCAGGCTAATAGTTCTACAGGAAACACACTTATGACTATGAAAAATTCTGTTCCCATGGTAACTCATTCTCTTCCAGTCCCCCACCCACTTGATTTCAATTTGTTGGTGATTTTCAGCTTGAAAATGTTAAACAAGGGCACAAAGTCGAGCTAACATATTCTTAGGCTTGCTGGATCATGCATATGAAGTACTGTTAGCAAATACCAAAATGCAACGCCAAAGGTGGCCAAAAAAGCTTTTAATATGGGGGAGGTCTGGAACCCAGTATGTTGCCGTGGTAACAATTGTCAAGCTCATATTGTGGAGCACATTTAGTAGAACCTTGCTGCCAAAAAAAACGTTTCTGATACAAACTGGCTGAGATATCTCTTCATCATATTTGAACAAAATCTTGGTTGAGTGTATGACGTCATCGCTTGGCTAATTTGCATATTTTAAAAACTTGAATATATCTGGAACGAAAAGATATACAGTCAACTCTCTCTAAGACGGACACCCGCGGGACCGGTCTCAGCTGTCCTTCTTAGAGAGGTGTCCGGCTTATAGAGAGTCCACGTAACATGACCCCAGGAATTTTCAGATTTTAATGCTGAACCTGTGCACAGTGAATACGAGTCGGTTTCAAGTTTGTTTTAGGTTATTTACTTCAACGAAACATACAAACTGAAACAAGAACATCATGATTTATAAAATTGAATCTCTTGTTGTATTACAATAAAACGGGTTAACTAGAGTCCAAACAGTGAACAGTACATTCTGCAAACAGGAACATAACCATCTTAGAACTCAGGACTGTCTTTTGCTGCACCAAGTTTAAAAAGACGTCATTTAAAAAAAAAAAAAACAATTGGCATAAGTTAATAGCGTCATGGCTTTGGTGGGCATGCACTTTAGAAGAAAAGAAATCTCTGATCATGAATTGTTTCGGGTGCAACAGTTTAAAATCCTCAAAGCTAGCGTTGACTATCGCTGCTTAATTGATACGAGGATTTCATCTTGCAGCCGGTTATGGAAGCAAGAAAGCAAGAAAATAACTGTTTTAGATTACAATACAATACTATTCGGTTGTCACCTCCGAGTTATTTTTTGAATGGAAGAAAATGATGACTGATTTAATTTTAATTTGTACTGTATGTATTCCGTCAACAAGATAAGAGCTGTCAATTGAACATCTGCTGTTATAAAAAAGAGTCAGGTGCTTGGTAATTTAAGAATTTTTTTCCTTAAATCGTAATTTGCGGTCACATTCAGCGCCTCACAAGTGTCCGTTGATCATTTCAAACAGTGTCCGTTGTCCGTCTTTTGGTGAGGTGTCCGTCTTATAAAGAGTTTGGTTATAGGAAAATGACTGAGAAACAGCCGGGACCAGCACCAGGTGTCCGTCTTACAGAGGTGTCCGTCTTATAGAGGTGTCCGTTAAGAGAGAGTTGACTGTATAAAAACAATAGTCTGCATATGGCGCGAAAATATGCTAGGATATTTGTCCGCGGACATTATCTGTTCAGAGAAGGGAACAGTTTTCCGAGAGCGTAGCTCGAGGAAAACTGTGAGATTCGAGGAACAGATAATGCCCAAGGACAAATATCCGAGCATATTTTCGCCCCAAATGGAGACTATCGTGTTTATTATCCCTGAAATCTTTTACGCAACGCGCGCAGTTTTGATAATTGGAGTATAAATAAACAATAGTCTCCATTTGGCGCGAAAAAATGCTTGGATATTTGTCCGCGGACATTATCTGTTCCGAGAAGCGAACAGTTTTCCGAGAGCGTAGCTCGAGGAAAACTGTAAGCTTCGAGGAACAGATAATGTTCAAGGACAAATATCCGAGCTTATCATTCAACAAATTGTAACACTATCCAAATATGGTCATGATGCTCTCGATATCTGTCATCCGTAGGTAACAGATATCCGGCGATGTACGTAGCTTCGTACGTGGGAAGAAAAAGTGAAGTGAAAAAATGTCGATAAAAAGGTTTTAAAATGTTACGAGCTTGGAAATCATTGTTATCAATTTGTTGAATAATAAAACAATTATCCTGCTCAATCTCGCGGAATATCGTCTGATTCTAGCCGACTCGGCCTACGGCCTCGTCGGCTAAGTATCAGACGATATTCCGCGCGATTTCGCAGGACAATTGTTAAATATTTTCGCCCCAAATGGAGACTATCGTGCTTACTAGTAGTAATCGGAGATTAGGGAAGTGCGTTCGGCATTTCAAAGGGGAAATATTGTGTTGTGGTTATTGGGGTAGATGAATATGCCTATGGTATATTGTCAAATAAAGGGTTATGGCGTATTGTGAAACTTGTATTTAGTCTGTGTACGAAAAGGTTTTAAAGGCTAGTTATATGGTATGGTTTTTGAGGAGGCAGTCGTCGCAGTCCATCGCGCGTGTACATATACAAGTTTTACCGTAGTTGGTGTGGTAGTTAAGTGTTAGTAAGTAGTAAGAGAATAGTTGAAAACGTGTTTAAATGAAAGCAATAATTTTATTTAAGTCTATGTTATTAAACAATGTTGAAAATGTTAACTACTTCTGAAATTTCTGTAAAGCCTTCATAACATGTATTTATAGATCTTGTACGGGAATTATAAAATGTGTTTTTCTATTTAGAAATAGTTATCATAATAAAGGAAATTAATTATGAAAAAACAACAGGAACATATATATTTCTTTTTAAAAATAGTTATCATAATAAAAAAACATCAATTGTTACTTCTGTAACTGAACTGAACATTCTGAATTGAAAATAGGTCCTTTTTCTATTAAAGTTTGATAACATTGAGCTTTTTGAAGGGTTCAAACTGCTCATTTCGAAAGTCAACATTTAATACTTGTCAAATAGCCTCAAGTGAAACTCATTCTATCAGCTTATGAGAGGCAGTGTCATAATAAAGAATAGTTATCATAATAAAGAATATTAATTAAGAAAAAAGAACAGGAACATGTATTTTTCTTTTTAAAAATAGTTATCATATAAAAAACATCAACTGTTACTTCTGTAACTGAACTTAACATTCTGAATGGAAAATATATCCTTTTCCTATTAAAGTTTTATAACATTGAGCCTTTTGATGGGTTCAAACTGCTCATGCTGAGACGTAAATTTCCCATTGTGTTAAGATACATGGCATGATTAGTTCAATCAGATGTCAATACAAATAGTGATAAATGAAGTATTTGGAATACTTTGTCTAACAAACAGCTGTACCTTTTTTCTAAATTTTTTTTGGTTAAGCACCTTTAGAATTCTTTTCAGAGGAATTCGAGATGGCTCCCTGTCTCTTTTCCTTCTTCGATCCAAGGTTTCTTTCAAAACTTCACCCTTCTCAAAATTGATTGAACTTTGTAAGCTGTATTCCGAACATGTAGTGCAAATAAGCTCACTAAGAAGCATAGCAGTACAATTTTTAGATCCAGTTATCAAAGACTCAGAAGGATTTTGTGTACCACTTCGAACACTTAAAATAGTGCCATTTTGATGTACTTTGTTGCTCACCAGAACGGCTGAATTAAATATACAATTCAATTGGCTTAATGGGCGACCACAACGGGTCGATTGGCACAATGGCCACGAAGAAATTGACTGATTTGTTATGCGACCACAACGGGTCGCTTGGCACAATGGCCACCAAGCAACGCTACTTGGTTTTGTTTTGCGACCGCAACGGGTCGGTTGGCACAATGGCCTCCAAGCAATACTACTTGGCTGATTTGTTTTGCGACCGCAACGGGTCAGTTCGATCAAACATGGCGAACCGTTCAGAACAAACCACGTTCTGGTTGATATACAGGGTCCACAAGTGGCACACACTTTCCTCAGGCCTTGATAAATTACAGCTAAGAAACTGTTCAACAACATAACAAAATAACTTACCGATCAAACAGCAATAAACGGTCAATAAAGCTTGTTCACCAACGAACAACCACGTTCTCGAACGTCCGAGAAACTGCGAAGCACGAGGCAGCATCCTTTGCGCAACGAAATTGTGACGTCATTCACCAGGCAGCATCCTTTGCGCAACGAAATTGTGACGTCATTCAAAATGGCGCTGAAAAGATGAACGCCCGGCCGGCCGACCGATCGAACGAAAAAACACGGGTCAGCTTTCGCTTGCGTGCACAGGAAACCTACGCGATCACAGGTAGCCCAGGAGATTAGGTAGCGTTCTTCCTTCGTCGAACGCAATTATCCTTCAAATCTTTTACGCAAAGCGCGCAGTTTTGAAAATTGGGGTATATTCTCGGATATCCCCTAGTTTTAGCTGTAAAACTAGATATATATTCACATTTTTCAGTTTGAGTTTGTTTCAAGATCGTCTTTCAGCAGCAGACATCAAATCTCTAACTATATATATTTAGAAAATTCACTTTAAGTCTATGACGTCATTTTCTCACCAAAAATATAAAAAACAAAAAAAAATCTAAAACCATAGAAACATTCACCATAAAAATACGTTTACTGTTCCAAATTTGAAGTGAATCAGATAAATACTCGTAGAGTAATTTTGCCACAAAAAAAGTTGGCCCAATATGGATCAATAATATCCCAGGGTGTCAAGAGCGCAATAAATAGACTATGATACATTTTCCTGATCTGTTTAATTCAGTCTTCCGTGGCTGAGAGAGGACAAGCGTTGACAGTTTAAACCCATGTTTGGAGTTTAATATAAAGACGAAAAAATGTCAATACTTACAGTTAGTGAAAGTAGAATAAACTCATGTGCAAACAGACCTTGTGTTTAGGAACTGGGGAGTGTTGGATTGTCGTCATTAATAAATTAAAGTTAAGCTTTAAACTATAGTTCTCAGTTAAAACTCAGGGGCCGGGTTTATGTCAGTCAGCGAAGGTTATGGTGCGAATTTTTTCGAAAACATTTATTCTCACCCATTGCAGATTGCGAAACATTGCGACTCTTTTGCGCTGCCGTGAATATATATCTAGTTTTACTTTCATATTGTCAAGCGATGTAGAGCTTTGTATATATCCGTTTACGTCACCTATTGTCGCTGAATGTGTCAACCGAGGTTTATTGGCCTTTGAAACAAAGGATTCTTTTGTTCTGTGGTTGGCAAAAAATTTAATATCTGACGACTTGTTCGCTATATTACATATCATTTATTAAGTGAAGTCGACATTTTTGTTCGCTTTAGGTATCATGATCAGTTCTGAATGCAGAAGTTTGGATGGTGGCAGACTCGTCTTAAAGTTTACCGCAATAAAACAGCGACGAGTTACCTTTGTGAAATACATGTGCAAATCTGCCTTTCAAAAATCATCAGTAAACAAACAGCTTTGTTATGTTAATTTAAACCTTTCACGTTAATTCTTGTTTTTTTTTTTTTGCCATTTTTTGTCCAAGTTGTTTTCCTTTGCTAAGAAACGCTTTCACGCCTTCATTATAAATTCAAATCTGCTGTCACTTTACTTGCAATTGACGATGGTTTGTAATACGATTATCATAACATGTTTTAATTTAAAAACAGAAGTATGGTCCTTTTCGCAAAATTATTACCAGTCTGCTCAGGGCCGTACATAGCGGGGGAGCAGGGGGGGGGGGGGGGAGGGGCAGTTGCCCCGCCAGGAAAACTAATAGGGGTGAAAACAAAACGTCCGACTAGAAACCCTGTCTGTATACGGGAGATCCCTGTGAAGGTTTGTGGAGTTTGCCCCCGTAGACAAAAAATCCTAGGTACGGCCCTGCTGCTGCTTCCAATACCAACTGGAAAGTGTTTGGACCACAGCCACGTCACACGTTCAGCTCGTAGTAGGAAAATAAAAGTTAAGGGTGTAATTCGCCCGCAAAAGTAAGTCCAACAACCCGCCACAGTATTGCAGCTTTATTTCTTGCCTGGACCACGTCATTGTATCCGTCCATCATTATAGGAAACACTGTGTCCTTGCCGAAATTTGTAGAGCCTGTGAGCGCGTCCAAGCCCATTTCAAAGAAAGACCGCGTTCCCATTAGCCTGCGTAGCTGGAAGCATTGTAGCGCGAAATAAAGTTTTGGCGGCGAAGCAGCGAGAGATACCCTTCTCGCGGAATACCCTCCTCCCGAAATACCCTCCTCGCGGCTTTGCCGCCAAAACTTTATTTCGCGTGCGCTTACAATACCGCCAGCTACGCAGGCTACGTTCCCATTCCACTTGCGGATTGTTTATCAGCGCCTTCTTGTCGAACGGTGTGATAAAATGCATCCGCAGAATCAAAGCCGCCATGGACGGGTGAAGAAGTGGGTCGATGTGTCCTGGCATCATGCATCTTCCCTGCGGGTCCACCTCGGTTGCGCCAGCAAACAGTTTTTTCGCGTCACAGAGGCTTCCAGTGAAGGCAATCTTTCCATCTTTTTCCACCACAGCCTCGACGTATTGGGCTCTGTCTCCTACCATGGTAAGGATACGACCACCGAAGTTCAACGTTGATGACATTCTGCTTTCGAGAGGAGAACCTATTCGCTAAGAAACTGCGTGCAGAATGGCAGTGTGGTATAAAAACGACCCTTTTACAGTGCGGACACTCGAACCATGAACGCTATGGCTTTATTTTCACTTTATTTGTACTTTTTTTTCACTTATTTTGTAGTTATTTTTTTTATATTCTTCCAGAACTAACCAATCACATTTGTGAACCGAAGCAATGGCACAGACATTTTTTCTCCTTTTTTCCGTGTTTTTATCGTTCCACGCTACACGTTTGAGACGCTTTTCGGTGCTCGGTTATACATGCGTTCCAAATAACGTTAGCGGTTTTTTTGGCGGGAATTAATTTGCGTTCACTGAAGTCAGACTCGGGTTTTCAGTTCACCGCGAAATGGCCTACGCTCCCGCAAATTATACTAGTAAGTACTACATTCATCGAAACAGATGCATTTTTAGATGCTTTTGTTGAATTTAAGCTCTTTGGGTAGCGAAAAATGACTTTCTATTATTTTTCTTGAAATACTTGGGTCAGTGTAATCTCAGGATTAATCATGCAGCAACAACAAGGCATCTACGACAACGGAAGCGCGTTACCAAATATTTATCGAGAAAGAATTCTTGATCTCCACCACCAGGGATTTTCCCAAAGACAAATTTCAGGGACAGCGCGAGTTAGTATTGGCTATGTCAGTAAAGTTGTTCAAAACTATGCGGACAACATAACAACACGTCTCACCCTCCGACGCGAAAACCCAAGACGTTGTTGATTACATTGAATCCGAGAAATTGTGCAAGCCCAGCACATAAACATCTGAACTTCAACAGTGCTTATTGCTGGATGGAGTTTCGCCTCCTCATCTTTTGTCATCTCAAAGTGCAATAAAAAAAAGTGCGTTCGGGAGGATTGTTTTATGACGAAGAAAAAACTTTATCGGAACTACGGACTGACTCATTGTTAGACGTAAACATCAACTATAAAGATTATTTTCTTGATCAAATTGCGCAACTAGACTGTACTACACTTCACTTTTTTGATGAATCCGGTGTCAAAATTACTTCAGGAAATCATGTATACGGTAATTCATATATCGGCGAGCCTGCCATCGAAGTCGCCTCGAACGCGAACTACACGCTAAACCTGCTTCAATCAATACAAGGAGTTCATTACTTCAATATTTTACGGGGTGCTTCTAAACTTTTTCGATGAGGCTTTAGCAGTAGAAAGAGCAGATGGCTCACCAATTCTGGAACTCGGTGTCTATCATAATGGATAATTGGCGAGGCTGTTTCCAAACTCAGTTGCACATTTTAGGAATAACATCATGATTGACAGCTTATCTCCAGATCTGGTCTCTTGCACGCAAGCTATT